>JAHBCN010004055.1:0-67726 GCA_019359885.1 Listronotus oregonensis
TTTTCAAATTTTGAAAAATATAGACGTCATCCTATTTAAAAAAACTGACGACTTTGTGATCACTCGTTGGTAGTTGACGCAACGAAAAAAAAATTTAGGTCATAAAAACCTTTGAGCTATCCCGTTTAATAAACTTTGGGTTTGAAAATTCTAAAATCAAAAAAGGCCAAATCCTGGGGGTTTACTTACAATAGATCGCACTGTACAATGCTTTATCTACAACCGAAAAATAAGAAAATACTGTTTTAGTTCTCGTTTATTAGTTACCTACCTTTAACTATGACATTTGTCACATTTTTTTAATTCTAACGGCCGAGTGATGATCGCGTTGTTACCAATGGACTTAGCAGTTTAGAATGTTTAACAAAACGTCATTGTCAGTGTTATTCAATGATTTCAGTAGACAACCTGTCAAAATCTGACATTTTGTTAAACATTCTAAACCGTTGTCAACTTAGCAAATTGTTAAAAGTTAACAACGGTTTAGAATGTTTAACAAAATGTCAGATTTTAACAGGTTGCCTACTAAAATCATTAAATAACAATGACAATGACGTTTTGTTGAACATTCTAAACTGCTAAGTCCATTGCTAAATTAAACAACGCGATCATCACTCGGCCGTAACTAAACTAAATTGAAGTTTTTATATTGGGTACTCTTATTTCTTATTTTTATTTTATTTGACTGTATAAATGGGGTTATTTCTATTTTCTTTTTTATTTTTATTATTTGTCTGTATACATCCACCTTTATTCTTAAATTTTTTCTGGAAAACAGCTTCTTCAACGAAAAATATTTAGTAGGTAAAAAAGATTCTAAATACATTTACTTACCAAATAAAGTATCCACAATCTTAAAATTGTTGACAGTCTGTCCTGTGGAGAAAGCCTGATAAAAAATGTTAGGTTCCAATAAGAATCCTAATAGGTCTATCTGGATTGAAAAATGTCCATATAGAAATTCTATCATAACTTAACTGATAAATGCGCATAAAAAACATTATGAATTTATCAGTAACCTCTTTACAAAACAATAAGTCGGAACTGCCGATACTTTATTTTGCTTTTCTTTTCATTTTTCTGATCATAATTCTATGAAAAACTATACAAAACATGTGAATCCATTATTTTTTCGTCAATCTGTAAGTATCCGAAATTGCTGTTTTAAAAACGCAATAGTTAATCATAGCTTTTAATGAAACATCTTATTTTTTTCGATTTAACAGACTTTTTCCACGGTGGTACCAGGTAATAGGAACAGTTTTAGATAAAAACAAGTCGACTTAAACTAATCTACTTCAATATCAGAATATGTATCAATTTTTTTATATTGGGAATTGTTACATGCTCTAGATCAGCGTTTCTCAAAGTGTGTTCCGCGGAACCCTGGGGTTCCGCAAACTTCAGTAAGGGTTCCGCGAAGAGTCCAGAATCCTGACTGGATTTTCGACTTACATATTACCGAAAAATAAGTATCGCATGCAATAAGCTGGACGCGGAGCCCGATAAGAAACTGCAACTTTCATCAATAAGACCCAGTGGCAGCTCTTGGATTTACAAAATTTTTAATCTTAAAAGTGAAATATGAGATCCACACTAAATTTACCAGATGCTATTGGCTTTAACGGGAACACTGGTAAAAAAAAATTAAAATTTGCTAGTAAATAATCGGACTATCAAAAGCAAATCCTCTATTTGTATTTTTTTCGTAAATTTGATCAAATGTTACGGTCAAAACTCATATTTCGCTAAGTTATCTATGTTTTTCTCATGCCTGGGAAGTGGCGCCTCCTACAACACTTAGCATTCTTGACTCCATTTAAAGAAGAGCTGTTCGTCTTATTAATGATCCCACACTTACAGAAAAGCTTCCTTTTGTTGCCCACCGATGGGCTGTAAGGTATCTGTCGCTCTTTTATAGGTATTTTCATGGCTCCGAAGAGTTAGCGAGTATAATTCCTCCTCTGGCAGCTCCCAGCAGAGCAACACGTAGTGTCACTTTTATACATCCTTTTACAGTCCAACTTAAAAGGCCCCCAACTTCCAACTTTGTTTGTTCCTTTATCCCTGTCCAGACTATGGAACCTGCTACACGCAGAAATTTTCCCTTTTTTCCAGATCTCCAAATATTTAAGTCTCGTGCAAGTAAACTCCCTCTTACCACACTTCGGACAGCCACGGTATAGTACAGCCACAGCCTTCGTGGACTGTCCCAAGATAAAGAAAATGGTGTGAAGAGTGAAAATAGTTTCATTCCTTGCATTGATAGCCTTATCTATGTATAAAAGTATCCTTTTTATTATTTCATGTTCATATTCCTTTTAGGTTTTTTAATAAAATATTTTTAAGTGTATTACTAATATATTTTGTAAAAAATAAATTATAACGATATTACGAGTCTATCGGTTCCTATAATTTAAAATGCCAAAAAATATTTATTTGTGCAGCATTAAGAGGGTTCCGTGTTTATTTTTCCTGTTAAAAAGGGTTCCATATGTGAAAAAGTTTGAGAAACGCTGCTCTAGATCATCGGGTGTTTTTCCTTTGACACAATTTCAATTTTGGGCAACCAACTTGTCAGGTGTTTTAGTGACTTATTCGAGTGGTTATAGGGGGTTATAAGGTTATAGACTTGATGTTTTGTTTTGTGTGTTCTTAGTTGACTATAGTATAATCGTTAATTAATAGAAAATCCTGCATTAATGAGGGCAATTTTTGCATGACTTTTTATACTTTTATATTACTCATAAATGAATCGCCAAAAAATTATTATCAATCTTCATCGCTCATAATACCGTGTCTAGCTTATCGACAGAACGTGTCAAGACTCTAATGCAAAAAACACACATTTTTATCAGTATTTCTTTTAATATAAAACACTCTACAGACTAAAAGTATATCTAATCCTATATTACCTATAATGCATATTACTAATGAAAATATGAATAAACTAAAGAACTATTTCTATATGTAATTAAAAATAGACTTCTTAAACAGTTTCATCAATAAAACGAATACACTTTTTGATCCCTTTTCTACTTACAAAATTTAGCACCAAGTCAGTATTCCCAACTTAGAAAAGAAATATCTATTTAATTTGTCAAATAAGGAAGCGCCTATTTTAATGTAATACTAGAAAAAAAATGTGATTTTTGTGGAAAATTATTGTGTGTTTGGTTACTTTATTACATTAAATATAAATTTTCTAAAGATGAAGTTCCATTTTCCTTATATTAGGGGACGTAAATAAAAAATAATATAATTAACCATTTAATGATAACTAATTATACCTTTGGTAAAAACTAATACATATGTATTTACCGACGACAAAAAATACATTTCTAGCTTTATCGCTGTAATTAAAAAGAAAAAAATATCCCTAAATTTTATAATGCATATAATAAACTTAAAACACAAAACAGAGGAAAAAGATCAATTATCCAATTTAAGTGAACTACCAAAAATTCTACGGTATTCACCACAGTAATAACTGACTTTAAATGATAACTTGGACATAAATCATGAATAAAACGACATAACCAAAGTCAACATTACCCACTTCAATAAGGTGGAAAATACCAATTTCTTTTGGTTATAACTGGTTTAACGCCCAAAACGATTTATGAAAAATATCTCGCAGAATTTTGGGAAAAATGAAACCACAGTAATAATTGCCCTTAAATGATAGGACTTGGTTATATCTTGGACATAAATTATGAAGAAAACAGCATAAACAAAGTCAACATTACCCACCTCAAAGAAGTGGAAAATACCAATTTCTTTTGGTTATAACTGGTTTAACGCCCAAATTCGATTTATGTAAAATATCACGCAGAATTTTGGGAAAAATAAAAGCACAGTAATAACAATTGGCCTTAAATGATAAGACTTGTTGATATCTTGGACATAAATCATGAATAAAAAGGCATAACCAAAGTCAACATTACCCACCTCAATAAAGTGGGAAATAGCAATTTCTTTTGGTTATAATTGGTTAAACGCCCAAAACGATTTATGAAAAATATCACGCAGAATTTTGGGAAAAATAAAACCACAGTAATAATTGCCCTTATATCATAGGACTTGGTGATATCTTGGGCATAAATTATGAATAAAACGGCATAAGCAAAGTCAACCTTACCCAGCTAATAAATTAGAAAATACTAATTTTTTTGGTTATAACTGGTTTAACGCCCAAATTCGATTTATGTAAAATATCACGCAGAATTTCGGGAAAAATGAAACCACAGTAATAATTGCCCTTAAATGATAGGACTTGGTGATATCTTGGACATAAATCATAAATAAAACGGCATAACCAAAGTCAACATTACCCAGCTAATGAATTAGAAAATACCAATTTTTTTGGTTATAACTGGTTTAACGCCCAAATTCGACTTATGTAAAATATGATGCAGAATTTTGGGAAAATTGGCTTTAAATGATAGGACCTGGTAATAACTTGGACATAAATCATGAATAAAACGGCATAACCAAAGTCAACATTACCCCATTACCCAGCTAATGAATTTGAAAATACCAATTTCTTTTGGTTATAACTGGTTTAACGCCCAAATTCAATTTATGTTAAATATGGTGCAGAATTTTGGGAAAAATAAAACCACAGTAATAATTGGCTTTAAATGATAGGACTTGGTGATATCTTGGATATAAATCAGGAATTAAACGTCATAACCAAAGTCAACATTACCCCATTACCCAGCTAATAAATTGGAAAATACCAATTTCTTTTGGTTATAAGTGGTTTAACGCCCAAAATGATTTATTTAAATATCTTGCAGAATTTTGGGAAAAATGAAACCACAGTAATAATTGCCCTTAAATGATAGGACTTGGTGATATCTTGGACATAAATCATGAATAAAACGGCATAACCAAAGTCAACATTACCCACCTCAATGAAGTGGGACATACCGACTTCTTTTGGTTCTTCTGGTTTAACCCCCCCAATTCGATTTATGTAAAATACACGCAGACTTTCAAAAATCTGTATTATAAACACTTTTCTATAGCTAACTGAAATATGGATTGCCAGAGGAATAATCACAAAATCCTTTATAAAATCAGTTCAATAGGTATTTAGTGATTTCTCTACTTTGAAAAAAAAGTATGAACACAAATGTAACAAAATAAAATACGTGAATTGTTTTCAAAATTTATAAAAAGCGACGATTTGACTTACTTGGTGACTTGAGATTCTGTTAACGTTTATTCTCTTTATATCTTTAAAAAAAAACCTATTAAAAATTTGACATTTAACACCGGAAGTACAATTATTTTAAAAAGATAATGACGAAATGATTGATTTTTCTATAAAAACCCTTCTGTATTGCACGTCAT
The DNA here is from genome assembly GCA_019359885.1 of Listronotus oregonensis. Classification (NCBI taxonomy): domain Eukaryota; kingdom Metazoa; phylum Arthropoda; class Insecta; order Coleoptera; family Curculionidae; genus Listronotus; species Listronotus oregonensis. Next base: position 5,362 of record JAHBCN010004055.1, read on the forward strand.
GATTTTTTAAAAATTCTACATACATTATTTTCATATTACACTACTACGTTTTTTTACCTTTAAAAATCCAGCTTTGTACGTAAACTTCCGATTAAATCAGAAACTAGATTTTAGATATTTTTGTTGAAATGTAATAATAGGAAAAAACACATATACTGTTTCTTTAAAATGTTAACACTTGCATATACGGTTTTCTGATATTTTTTGGATTATATGGCAAAATTTTTATATAGTCTTATTCTAGTGTCCTCAGGGATTGCAAATACTCTGGCGAAGAAAAGAAATTATATGTTTAATTTTTTTTTCAATTAAACAAACTTACGGGACCTTGGAGTGAATAGGAGTGCTGGGCGGGGTAAAAACGTCTAGATTGATAATTATTTACTAAAACATGACACACACAAACAAAAATCGATTGACAAAATACGCAGAAAATCGGGAAAAACAACTTTTAAGTTAAATAAAAAATATAGCTTAGAAATCTAACATCTAATTGTTGTTTCTTTGTTTTTGGCTTAGATCCCTAATTGGGTCAATTGTCAGTACTCCCCGTTCCAGACACAGCTTTCCCGAGCTTTGTCTATGTGGGGGTCTCCAGTAAGACGGGCATGTGCCCCTGATGGCTCCGAAATTACGATTCTTCTTTCTTGTTTTGCAATGATTTTGTCGATAAAAGGCACAAACAATGGCGATCCGACCAAGGACTGCTACTGGTATTACGTATAACAGCTTTCTGTCAGTACCGTCACTTCCTGCTAAGCGCGCAACCATCTTCCGCCATTAGGAAAATCCCTCGTGGGCCCCCAAAAGAAAGGGACAGGTATAAAAATCTTCGTTCACAGCGCTTAGCCCCAGAAGGACTCCATCGTTTGGCGGGAGTTCTCACTGATCCCCGAGGGTGAAAGCTGTTGATACAGTTTCTCAAAATGCCTTCCCGGAAAAAGGAACTGCCGCCCGATTTGAAGCACAGCAGCCCTTTTCTTATCGCGAGCACTTCACTGGTCGGAGGTCAAACAGAAACTATGTATATTGATTATAAATTCTTTCTACTGTCAAATATAAAGTAAGTATCAACAGTGTTGCCGGATTTAATAATTTTGGGCAATCAAATTTTTTGATATTTCTTTTGTCTGAAATATAATTGGTAAAAAATAAAAAGGTGCTAACCACAACTAACCAAAACTAACCAAGACCTAGTGAGGGCTTTTGAATTTGTCTAAAAGGTCGGTCATGGTTAATTCTGGTTAGTTAAAGCGGCTATTTATTTTCTCCAATTATATTTCAGACGTGAAAATGCGGGGACGTATTAGAAAAGACCCCGATTTGGCAACACTGCACGCTGACGATTCTTGCCATAAAGGGGAGTTTTCGCGTTATATGGAGAAAATCAATTTTAATTTTAAAATCAAAATAAAAAATATTAAAACACATAATTTTTCTTCTCCGCCAGTATATTTGCAATCCCTGAGGACACTAGAAAATGACTATATAAAATTTTTTCCATATAATCCAAAAATATAAAAAATCCGTATAGGCAATAATTACTCTGAAAATAAAAATAACCCTAACTTTTATTGCATTTATTCTCTAAACTCTTACAGTTTATATATAAAATAGCAAAATGTTTCTGAAAACCTCAATTTACATGTGTTTTCTTTAGCAACTGTTTGTTAGTCCAACTATCCAAACTTAAAGTAAACACTTTTTTCTTCTTTACAAAATCGGAAAACAAAAACCTTAGGAATATACATAATTACTTTTAGCTACTATTCTTCTCCTCCACGGCTACATTTGGGGATGTCCACGACAGCCGTTCTTCGTAAAATTTTATAACTACTTGCGGGCATTTTACGTTGGCCTGTTTAGCAGGAACGAGGTCTGCTTCATCAGTTCCCACCCATTTCATTAAGAACATAAGTGGACCTAAGCATAAAGAATTTGAATTTTAATACATAGGATATTTAAGTCTAACTTTTTGTGATTATTATTGAAGTTTTGACCGCAAAAAGTGATTCTGGTCTCATCTCAGCCCGATTTAGCGCACATAATTCGCGTATCTCGGCCCGAAACTAAACCTGACACGAGATTAAACCACCCATCTTAGCCAAAAAATATATTTAATTATTTATTAAAATTTGTTACAAATTCCAGTCATGCCTATTTTCTATACTAATATTATAAAGAGGAAAGATTTGTTTGTTTGCATTGAATATGCTTCGAAACTACTGGACCAATTTGAAAACTTATTTTACTATTAGAATCCTACATTATCCCTGGGGGTGAAGTTTGTATTAAACTTCATTTCTGGACTTAGAAGTACGAAAATTGATATTTGGACTTTTAATTATGGTTAAAAATTGATCTGTTTCAATATTTTATAGATTACATCTGTTGGGAGGTTAAAATGGGATGAAAGTTATATGTACAGAAAAATTGTCATTTTTTAAGTTTTTAATATGGGAGTTGGTAATTAGACTTCTGATTACTACTTATTAAAAAAGGATTTTAGGAAACTTTCCTCCCCCTAGAAGGATAGAATGTAGAGGGGTAAAAGTTTGTGTAGAACTTCCTCATTTCTGGGTACAGAAGTATGAAAATTGTTATGTAAGTTATTAATTACGATTAAAAATTATCTGTTTTAACATGGGATGAAAGTTTGTATCAAAAAATTGTTACATTTTAAAGTTTGACAAGATGACAAAATAAGAAACATCACGTGCAACCGGAAGACATTCTTGTCAGTTTTGCCGTTGTGTTCTTCTTTACCATGGTACCAGTCAACGAGGCCGTAGAATAACTAAAGGAAAAATTTTCGAACGACATCGCGTCCCTTTTCCAACATTGTCTGACAACCACGTATTTTCAGTGGAACGATCAATTTTACGAACACACTGATGGCGTAGCTATGGGAAGCCCGTTAAGCACTGTTATAGCAAACTATTTTATGGAGCGGTTTGAACAGAAGGTATTCCAGTTTGCGGAAAAAAGACCGTCTTATTGGTTCCGATACGGGGATGATATCTTTGTGATCTGGAGTCACGGGAAAAGGGAACAACATTTTTTTTTTAATTTTTGAACTCTTTGAATCCGAGAATCCAGTTTACAATGGAAACAGAAACAACAATCAAATCAATCAAATTTTGGTAACAATATACACAAGGCATTTTACCGTCAACAGATATATAAAAAAAAAAAAAACTAATTCAATTCGAAAGTGAAACTTTTTTAATTTGATTTCGTTTAAATCAAAGTCATTTACATTACAAACATAACATAAAAAAATACTATTTTTAAATTCTCGTTTTGGAGATGATGAGATATGAAGACGGGAAGTTAGGGCACAGAGTCTATAGAAAACCTACACACGGACAGGTACCTCAACAAAGAATCCAACCACCACCCAAGACAAAAAACAGGCGTAATCAAAACTTTGATAGACCGAGCGAAAGGAATATGTGGGCCCCGGCATTTAAATGCGGAGTTACAACATTTGGAAAAGGCGTTGATAAATAACGGCTACACAAAGAATGAAGTAGGACATGCACAAAAACCAAAAAACAAGAAACAGAGAGAGGAACATTCTCCAGAAAAAACAACGGCCCCGCCCTACATTAAAAATGTAACAGAATAGGAAGGATATTGGAAAAGCACAAAATAAGAACTGTTTTTAAACCTACAACAACAGTACAGAAAAGTTTAAGATCAGCTAAGGAAAAAAGAAACCCCCTCTCGACACCAGGAGTCTACAGAATTCCATGCAGCTGTGGGTCGGTTTACATAGGTTTAACAAAGCGCAGTATCAACACCAAGCTTAAAGAACACCAAAGGAGTTGTCGATATGGACAAACAGATAAATCCGCTGTGGCTGAACACGCATTTTTACGGGGCAATCATAGGATCCTTCTTGACAACACACAAGTCCTAGATAAAACAGCCAATTATTACCCAAGAATATACAGGGAGGCAATAGAAATACAAAAACATAAGAACAACTTTAATAGAAAAGAAGAGCAAAATCTTAGCAAAACTTGGATACCAGCAATTAAAGACACAACAACGTTAAAGATGAAGGCAGAAAATCCAAGCACTTTCCCATTGGCTGAAACGGAACCGAAAGCGCCGCCTACCAAAACCACAACAAAAGCAGAAGCCTCGACAGTCGCCGCAACAGTCAACCGTGAGCCGTCAGGAAGAGTACTTCGATCTCGGACCCACCTTTGATAACGTCTGCCGCAGTAGTAGACGAAACGTCAGGTGGAAATACCAACAGACCACGGCAAATAAGCCCCATTTAATGCATTTTAAAATTGTTAATTTGGGAGTTTGTGATTAGGCTTCGGAACTCCCACTGGGAGGTTAAAAAGACGAATGAAAGTTGTAAGAGAAATAAATACTAAGTCATTCACAATTGCCATTTATATTAGAGGAATGATAACAAATGAAACATGATAAAAAAATAATGTTCAATTGCAAGACGCGCGCTACGCCGCAAAGTATGTGACGAAAGATCAAGCATGATGAGCGTGATGTGATGTGGCGTAACGGAGTGTAAAGGGGGCCAGATACCTGAGGGTAGATGTCGTTGACGCCCGTATCAACTCGCGTAGTCCAAGCGGGCGAAATGCTAGTATAATATAGGGAAGTACATACATTTTGATGCAGCATAAATAGCAAGTAAATTGCAATTTACACTTATAACCTTTATTAAAGTTATCTAAGGCTACATTATCAACACAAAGAACAAAGTATATTTAAAAAAACAAAACCTATTTATGAAATTGATGAATAAAACTAACCAAAACATTTTCTGTCTGAGATTCGTGTGAATGCTGTTAATTTAAAGAAGTTAATAGTCTATCAAAAGAAATTCCAAGAGTTTTTAAGTAAGCACTACATTTATCTTTAATACACCTCCGCTTTATTTGTCCCAAAGACAATATTCGATTGTGCTCTTTCTATTTAAACTGATTTAATTCTTGTACTATTTTATCCCGTTAACTATAAATTTCCTTTAACTCAGCAAAACTATTTATCGTAAGTTTGTCTCTGATTGAACCTACTACTTGGATATCAAAATACAATTACATTTCTTTATTATTATCTACAGAGATATTAACTACAATACACTTTTTTGGTAAACCCCATAATCCAATTTGTCCTGATTCCAAGATAGTCCAGGAGGAATCGGCGCATAAGTACCGAAAATGATTCCACTCCCATTTTTTTAAATGATCACCTTTAAATTGCCCTACTGATGATATAAATGTTTGTTTGTTTGTCTAAACAATTGCAAGGAGTTGTTATTTTCCAATCGGACAGTTTTTTTACATTCTTTATTGAAATACGATTAAAAAAAGGTCCTATGACTTTTCACGATAAGCTTAATATTTTTGGAGATATGAATTTTTAAAGGTCCGAAAAATCTCAAATTTGGGTACTTTTTGACCCATAAAAAATTAAAAAAAAAAAAGAAATAAAAAACAAAGAATATTTATTTTTTATTTCTTATACAATAGGTAATAATATCCTAAAATGAAATTTAAAAAAAATCATTGTTTATACCTGTTTTTTGATTGTTTATTACGCGCGCTCACAAGTAAAATAAAGCTAATAACTTTTGTAAAATTAATTTCAGGAGAAAACTTATAAAAACAAATTATAGATAATTTAATTATTAATAACATTGCTTCTTTTAACAATTTTGATAAAGTTAATAGTTTTTATGATAAATGATAAATAATGATTTGGGACACAGAGAGCCGATGCAGCGTATAAGTCAAACAAAATATTTTTTAAAATCTTAATTAAGGATATTATTAACTATTGTATAAAGAATAAAAATAATTTTGCTTTATTATTTTTTTTAAATATAATTTTCATGGGTGTGAAGTTCACAAATTTAAGATTTTTCGAACATTTAATAATTCATATCTCCAAAAATATTAATTTTATAGTGAAAAGTCATAGGACCTTTTTTATTTGTATTTTAATAAAGAATATAAAAGTCCACTTGGAAAATAACAATTCCTTGCAATTTCGGTTTAAACAATATGGCACCAGGTGCCAAGAGGATCACCCATGGAAATGATAGGCCCTGAGCCATTCTGTGGAATCTCTGCAGGCCTCCTTAAAGCATCTATTAAGAGCTGGGTAGACAGAGAGTTTCAAAGCTGGTGGGTACAAACACCAGGACAACAACAGGCAAAGCAGTTCATTAGACCTGCTCGGCTATGTTTACCTCGGACCTACTGAGCCACAGTCGTAAAGTCGTAAGGATAACGGTAGGTCAACTAACAGGACATTGCAAACTCAACAAGCACCTGGAAAGAATAGGCCTGGTGGAGGATAGCCTGTGTAGGTTCTGCCAGTAGGCTGAAGAAACAGCCGTACATGTGTGGTGTCACTGCGAAGCACTATGTAGGCTTAGGTTTACTAGGCTTGGTGAGGAAAAGCCAAAACCGACAAGATATATGGAGTGGCCAGTGTCAAGACTCTGGATTCTAGTTAAGAAGACAGGCCTGGACAAGGTACTCTAAAGAACGATAGGAGAAACCACAATAAATCTGGTAAGGTTGCAGTGGTGGAGGTCATTTTTGCCATCTCTGCTCAAATAATCTAATCTATGGCACCAGGTTGCCACATGGCAACATTCATTTATATCTGTTCCATAGTTTTGTGGCGGATTCATGTTTCAGTATGTTTTCTTAGGGATACTCACCTTACTACTTTTTGGAAAATGGAACTTCTTCGGCCCGGGTCCCGGGGTATAACGAACTGAGCCTGCTCAGCCCCATTGACCCCCATAAACTTGCAGATCGCCTGCAACAGTTTTTTTTAAGCAAAATTTCTTTAAATCTGGTTTAATTTTTTATTTTAACTTCATCTTGAAAATGGTGGCCGACTTGCCACCGAAACGTAGATCATTATTTTTGATTTTTGGGTTTTTTGAAAGGTTTTTCTTCTTTTTGTTGCAGGCGATCTGCAAGTTCATGGGGGTCAATAGGGCTGAGCAGGCTCAGTTCGTTATACCCCGGGACCCGGACCGAAGTGGTCCCATTTTCCAAAAAGTAGTAAGGCTCGTATCCCAAAGACACCATACTGAATTCATTTATATCATCAGTAGGGCAATTTTAAAAGTATCGCATAAAAAAATTAAGGTGGAATAGTTTTCGGTACTCATGCGCCGATTCCTTCTAGACTAAGAAGGTTTTATTGCACATCGGGCCGAGTTGGGCAATTTTCAAAGGGTATCTGACTCGTATTACCTTGTATATCTTTTTTCGGTGCCGAGTTATACGTTCGTAATTCTTTGTAACTGTTTTTATTGATAAATTAATTTGTCACAAAATTTAAATTGTCTGATATACTACATCATTTAACAATATTTTTATGTTACGCAGCAAATAGTCTTACTTTCAAAGCAGACGATATAAAACATAATTTTTACCTGAACTATCTGTGGCACCAATAATCTTTTCAGGTTCTAATTCTCTATCAAAACCGTGCAGTTTTTTATCATCGCTTTTTCCCTTTTTGCCAGATTTAGAATCTGGAGTCGGAGTGGTTGTACTCTTCCTTTTCTTATTTTTTTCGGCTTCTTTGGCCGCTCGGTCCGTTTCAAATGCTTTAATAAGACTAGGACAATCCAAATTGCCTGAAAATATAAAGAATATAACGTATTTTTTTAACAAACATCAAAGATGTTTTTGAATACAGACGCAGTATTCTATTCATGGGTCATTCTGTCGACCACTGACATCAAAGATGATTTTCCTCAAATATATTTCAACGTGATAAATACCATATTAAAAATTATTAAAATTTTGTTAAAAACTTCTACGCAGGGATAATTTAGACAAAATCAAAAGCCCTCAGTTATGGTCGGTGACGGTTAGTTCTGGTAAGTTAAAGCGGCTTTTTATTTTCCCTAATTATATTTCAGACGTGATAAATCACTAAGAGTAAAAACAGTAAACTTTTCCGTTTAGGTCGCAATTCTGCCATGGTTATATCAAATTAAATTTATCCCGAGAATTTTCTGGCCGCAATTTTGCCATACATAAACAGGGTAAAAGTTTATACCTGCCTAATGGGGCCGCAATTTGGATATGCCCGATCATGATTGAAATCAGACGATTTTTTTAAATTAAAATCGAAATTTAAATCAAAACAAATTAACTTGTTAATCCACATTTTTTGTAAAATAAATACAGATATAAAAAAATACGTATTTAAAACCTAGGTTTCAATTGCATTTTCATTATAATATTTAAATAGAAACACTAATTTTTTAGCTTTTTCTACTTCCAGTTTGTTTCTTAAGTCAGAATGCAAGAGTCCAAAAGTTCCGAAACTTCTTCTACTGAAGCTGATGTTGAAATTGTTTTAATAATGGCACTGTTTTTCGATTTCAGGCTGGTCTTTTTGTAATAGCCACCAATCAAATGCCCTTACGCTTTCTGTTACTTCTTGCGAGAACATTACCTTTTTAAACGGACTGGAACGGGCATTAAATCTGATTACGGTAGCAGTCCTGTGTTTCCTTAAATTTCATTAATGACTTCTAGGGCCAGATTCTTTTCATCGGGTAATAACTTGTATTTTGCTTGGTTAGGTCCAACATATAACTTATAAAATGGTTTGGTGTTAATGCCTGATCCTATCGGTCTTGAAATTTTTGAAGTTTTTGTAGGGGTAATTTTAAAGGGGTAAATCATCTTTGAAAATATCTTGTATTAGCTTCTTATAGGTCGGAGCGGAAACAAGCCGCGACAGGAATTTTCTCGTTCGGGACGCGCTTCGGCAGAATGTTATTGTTATCAAGAACGGGAAATATCCCAATAATTCGTAGTTTTAAGATTTAAAAAAGTGAGGGAATATAATGTACTGTACAAATTAACAAATTAACTGTAAAATGGAAATTGTTGAATTTCTTAAAAAAAATGAAAAAAATCATGATTTATTTGATTTTTTTTTATTTAAATCAGTGATTTTTGATTTTCTTTATAAAAATCAAATTTTGCCCAACCCTGTTTTGCTAGGCTGCCCTTTCCTTTACAGGCGACTTTAATACTTCTCTTTATGACCTGAATTTGTCTGCAGGCGAGTTTAATGGTAGGTCCAAGGTAGGTAAGTAATTTATTTTTAAAACTTTACCAAAAGTTTATAATACTACTCCACAAAAAACATTTATTCTTAACGGTGGGTTAAACTTTCAACAAAGAATTAAAAAGACATGTTTTAGTTATAAGAAACAAATAAAAGACCTGCTGTGGATCTTTTAAACAAGAACAATCATAGATAAATTTGTTTTGTTTTCACAATATTTTAGAACCAGAAATAATTTTTAACTTAGGTATAAATAATTTAGAATGGGGAAATAGACATGCTATTATTTTTTTAAAAATCGAATGATATTGTTTCTTGGGCAGGGCTTTGTAATAACAATTCTATATTGGACTTCCAGTGTCTTTATTTGTTAATTGATACACAACGTTTCGGTTAGTGATGTATCTCCAACCATTTTCAAGTGATAACTGTTATTGAGTTATCACTTAAAAATGGTTGGAGATACATCACTAACCGAAACGTTGTGTATCAATTAACAAATAAAGACAATGGAAGTCCAAGATTTTAGTGTTGTTGAAACCATAACATTGTTTAACTCGTTTAAACAATTCTATATGTTGTTCGTTAAGGACTTTTAAAATTGAAAAATACACTTCAAGATGCCCTACTATGTAGGTTTACCTTTTAATTCAAATCCATTTATTCACGTAAAAAATAAGCTTAAACAGGTGAAGAGAAAAATGTTTAAAATAACACTTAAAAGTACTAACTAGAAATGGAACAGGCTTTTTTAAATACAGCATTAATAATATTAAAAACAATCAATACCTCACAACATAAAATTAAAAATTGCTTCCCTCTCTCTCTTTTTAAAATAAATATTTATTAAAAAGGACATTAGATATCCTTTTTTTTAATTTTTATCTTAAAATTTTAATAGTGTAAATATTTTATGTTGTACATTAAAGGCAGAATTCTATCGCCCAATATTCAGAGCTGGTCCAGTAGGTTGGAATTAGGTTACTTTTATTCCTGGTGTTGTACCCATTAATGTTCTCATGTGTTCTGTAAGAAGCTACACTATCTTTAATAAAAAGGAGGTTTTCATATACTTATTTTTGATGGAAGAGTAAGTTTTTTTTAGGACTTCAGGTTACAGATAATTCTGATATCCTTTTTTTGCAGTTCAAAGGCTAAGTAAGTCCCAGCTGAATGTTTTAGTTTGAAAGTTTCGACTAACTTTTACAGAATTTTTTTTGTGTTAATACCTAAAGTAACTATAGAGAACCTGCATGACCTTGGTGATTATGCACTAGCGCTCGTGGTGGCAAAATTTAGCACTTTGGGGGAGAAATTGAATTTTATAATGATTGCTGTAGTAATTATAAATTATAATTATTTTTATTTTTTATTTTATTTTTATTTTATTTTTTTATTCACAGTACAATACACTACAGGGATAAATCCCTAAATGGTACAAAAATTAATATAAAAAAGAAATAACATACAAAACATAAAAAAAAGCTTACAATACTTGTAACTGCACTACATACAATAGTTGCGAAAAATATTACAAGATAAAGTTTCACATAGCAGGAAACTCAAACAATACATATCAACACACAATCACAGCAGTCCCATTTAATCTTAAATCAGACGTCGCCAAACCTTGGCCATCTCTTAAGAGAATCTCGACTAATATTGAAGATGTCACAATTGTAATAAAATTTGTTATAATTTTGACACATGCGGTCAATAAACGTGCTTTGACCATAATTGGTCCTATGTCCTTTCACGAAGAAGAGGGAGGTGTGACGAGTTCGACGCCTGGGGACCAAGAAATCCACCATACTCAGCAGATCACTACAGTGAATCATCCCATTAACCAGTTTATAAAGAAACAAGAGGAGAGCTTGTCTTCGTCTATTCTCCAGCGTCTGCATACCACACAGAAGCAATCTAGTTTCATAGCAGACGTCTTGATACGAAAAACGATATTTAAATAACAAATATTTAATGAATTTATGTTGTTCTTTTTCAATCCTATCGATATGGCAAACATAACGGGGCTGCCAGATAAGTGAGCAATATTCGAGTACACTTCTTACCAAGCAGTTATACAGTGACATAATGGCTTTCGTGCAGGTGAAGTGTCGGGAATTTCTCTTACTAAAGCCCAACATTCTGAATGCTCTGCATACGATTGTGTCGATATGAAGGTTAAACGATAAGCCTTCGTCAAAAATTACACCAAAATCATTCACTGTGGAAGAAGTTTTTAGGATTGAGTCACCAATTTTATAGACATTATGGGTGGGTGCAAGAGATTTTGTGAAATGGATAGTAGTACATTTCGCAATATTAAGGGAAAGAATTCGCTTCACACCATTTTATAAATCGATTTAAATCGATTGTAAAGCATAACTATCGGCAGTGTCGGAGGTGAAGAATTTCAAATCATCTGCAAATAACACGCAGTTACTATTTGTAAAGCAAGACGTGACATCGTTAATGAACAACAGAAACAGTACAGGACCGATGTGGGAGCCCTGTGGCACCCGACGTCACTGCTATGTCTTGAGATATCGATAGGTTTAGCACAACAACACGTTGATAACCTTGATCTAAGTAGGAACCAAAGCTACTTTAAAAGTAACTCCTCGCAATACCGATATATGAAGCTTTCCAGAAGCAATTCATGATACACACTGTCAAAGGCCCGACAAATCTCCTTGTATAGACAGCGTCAACTGCTGGCGACCAGCCTCAACTGAAGAAAAAGATAGTTCTGGAATATAGCGAGATTGGTTGCCGTAGAGCGACCAACTATAAAAACCGTGTGTAAAGGAGAAATATAATCTTTATAGGTGGAGAATAGTTCATCCGTAATGATGTCTTCGAATAATTTTGGAATCGTAGAAATGATCGAAATGCCTCTGTAGTTAGTTACATCAGCCCTATTTCCCTTTTTGTAGATAGGCACAAGGATATAAAACTTCCAAGCAGAAGGAAATATCCCCTTATCAAAAACTTTGAAAAATTACACAAAGAGGAGCAGACAGTGTGTCACAGCAGCCCTTTAAGAGGGCTGGTGGTAATCCATCAGAACCCGCACTTTTGTTGGAATCAAGACCTCTGATTCTGGAAGCAACCTCATCAACAGTAAATGTATGATGTGCCAACGCTGAAGAAAATGGAACTGGTTAGACAAGTTAACACCAACGCTGCCAGACACAGAATAGCACGTTTGAAAGTGTTCTGCAAAGGCTGCAGCTATTTCAGATGGATCTCTGAACTCCAAACCGTTATATGTCATTAAGTTGGGCAACCCAAAACGTTGTTTTAAATTTTTAATATACGACCAGAAATATTTTACATTTTCAGGCGTAAGCAGTTCGACTTGTGACAAACATATATAACACCAGTCGGTACGAAATTGCACCTCACGTCTTTTACTGAGTAAACCATATAATCGAAAGGCAAAGTGTTCTTTTATAATTTGTATAATTTATTTTTCTCGGTTATAAGTTTTTGGAGCGTTGTCGAACCAACGGGATATTTGTTGCCCTTAAATACGCTTTTTCGGAACAAATTGAGTTATACCATCTTCAACAATTTTCGTAGAACCGTTGCACATCGCGTCAACGTCGTCGTAGCCGCTTATAAAGAACCAATCAACTTCCGCAAAATCTGTTGTTTCGGGAAATTGGCTTTATGGAATTGAAAAGTGTGCCCCGTAGCACGGTCACGAAGCCTTTCAGATTTTGTAGCATCGAACGAAATATTTAATGGCGGATGAGGACATCAACATTTGACAAAGGAAAATCCACCTGACGCATTGCGGAATTAGGTCATCAATAAATACAAGGTCTAAGATGCTCTCACAAGAGTTGAAAATCAGTTAAGTTGTTTATTTCAAGCAACACATTGTATCAATTACGGACCTCGGCAGTTGCATTCTGAATTCTTAGGTAAAACAGCATCGCAACCAGGTCCAATTGATAAAGGGATTAAAATCGCCGCAGTAATAAATACAAGGTCTAAGATCTCTAAAGGGACTTGACACATGTTAAAGTGGTTAGCAAGAGACACTTTTGTATCAATTACGGCCTTGGCAGTTGCAGGCTGAATTCTTGTGGGTAAAACAGTATCGCAATCCAGGGTCCAATTGATAAAAGGATGATTGAAATCGCCGCAGATAACAAATTTATAGCTTTTAATTTATCTCAAAGTTACACATGTTCCAAAAGGACAGATATCCATTTAATGAAGAATTGGAAGGAAAATATACACATCCCAGTATCAATTGAGAGTGGTTAACGCCGGCTTAACCAGCATCACCCCATAGTCAGTGGCGTAGTCAGCCTTTCAGGGGGGGGAAGGGCAACGTTTAAAGGGGCGCTCTATTTCTTAAAACATTTTAAAAAAAACAACAACAATAAAAAACAAACTATATTTGAAACTTTAAGAAAGAAAAATAATGACAATATAAAAAATGTTCTACCCCAAATTTTTTAAATCTTGTAATTTTGGCGGGTTTAAACATTTTTTTCACAATATTCCTTCCTGAACTCCAGACCTGACTTTTTTTCTTTTTATCCATTTTCTCTTAACAAGTTTACCCTCAAGACACAATAAAAGACTAAATAACACCCAAAGAGGAGAATATGAGGGACCAGAAATAATAACATACGTTTGTTGCCGATTTGCAATATTAAAAATAAATAAACAATTCTAAAAATATCCAATATCGACACAATAAAAAGAAATGCCGACAAACGGACGCCGCGCTCAGCGGCCCGGGTGAGTACTTTGAAGAGAATAAACCGTTTTAACTGTGGAACAGAAAAATTATTAAAATGTGGATAATTTTTATTTTAAATATGACTTTTAAAATTACACCAGCAAGTAAAAAATGTTTAAAGCACAGCATAGTATGTGTAAATAATACCGTTTTATATAGCTTTTGAATTTATCTCTAAAGGATTCACAATGTTGCAAGGACAGATATCCTTTAATGAAGAAGGAAGGAAAATATACACATCCCAGTATCAATGAGTTCCCAACCTGGCTTTAACGCCAACATCCTCATAGTGTATGGATCTAGGGGTATCTATGACTGAGGACTGAAAATGGGCTGAAACAGCTATCAATACTCCACCCCCGCGCGCACAGTCAAGCACATCGTAACAACGGTCTCTTCTAGAGACTACATATTTAGGACCAAAAAATTCAGAGTTGTATAGGGAATCATTAAGCCAAGTTTCAGTAAGCATGATAATATCGAAGTTGCAGGAGGAGGTATTTGCCAACAATATTAATGATTTTGTTCGGAGACCTCTGACATTCTGATAATATAATGTGACTAGTTCTCCCTGGGAGACCGTTGATCCATTATCGACGAGGTTACGAAATTTGAACTATCAGAATTACCAACAGGCTCCGAAGTGCCACACAACAGACTATCGGAACCGCCACATACCGGTGTCGGATCAGTAGACGAAAAACTATCAATCGTTGGACCAAACGATGCATGTGCTTTTTTCATTATGTTGAAGATAAGCTGCATAACTTCCTTCTTATCGTTAAGGGCAAGCAAACCACCACTAGCCATGTTTCTTAATGGAATGAAATAAGAGTGATGAAATTCACGAGTGAGGACCTGAGTGTCGAAATCAAGTTCTTATATTATTTTATTGAGTATTGGACGAACACTATGAAGGGGAGGCCCACAAATAATGAGATTAGTGTTGCTGGTGTTTCTTAAAAGAGTGCGCATAGGTTCAGCATTTAAACGTTTGCCCCTAAGGGCATTTTTTGCCCCAGTAAATAATATGGCAAAATCATTTCTAGTAAATGAACTTGTAAGTCTTTGACACTCCAGAAAGCGATCCTCAATCGAGTATTCATATGACCACTGACAATTGATGTCGTAACGATTGGCTGTAAGTCTCTTCATGATGGAAAGCGAGCCTCTTGCGTTACCGTCGCCCATAATCAGTATTTGTGGTTTACGTACTGGCAATGGTAAAGATTTGATATGACTTGTTGAAGCTTGCGTCAGAGCTATATTTTCATTAGTGGATTCAGTGTTTTTCTCAATGTTTATATCCCCATGGTGGTTATTGTGATTGATAAGAAGATTGAGGTTGTAAAGTTTCTCATGAAGTTTCATTGTCTCCAATACATATTGCTCAATCTCATTCTCCAGGGTTCGGATAGTCGTAATCATTTGATTATTCAACATGATTAACTCAGTAACATCATTTTAATTACTGGTAATGTTCTAATCTCTCCTTTAATAGATTGTTTTGTTCCTTAAGAGCACTTATTTCTTTGTTAAGACTGGAAATGCGCTTCAGTTGTTCTGCAAGTTGCGAGTTGAATTTTTCTTCAGCCTCCGAAACGATGTCGGTAAAATCGCTGGTATGCCTTTTAAGTCGTTTGATATAGGCATCCTTGTCTGAAGAGACTTTCTCCAATTTCACAATCTTTCTTAAGATTATCAATGGTGTTCTCACCATCAATATTGGACTCTTGACACTTCCGAGAGCAATAAATTCGATAACTGCCGAGCTTTACTACTTCGGAACACCTTTCTAGGCAGCTTGGGTGTAATATGCCATGACAAGTATTACAGCAGTAATTGGGAAACTCCTTTTGTTTGCAACATTTAAAAGAACGATCCATAGTTTGGTGGCGGGATAAATTCCAGAAACGTTAGTTATCCGAATCATCACTGTCATGTGAGGAAAGGACAGGAAAACACACTTCACGTCTAGGGATCTGACAAGACGACTTCCTACACAGACAGAGGAGACCACGGACAAGGATAAGCAATTGGGAAAACAAAGGAAAGATATTAGTATTGAATTATGCTAAAATGGTATATTATTGATTACGTTAACAATAAAATAACGTGTGCCAGTGCTAAAACTCCATATGATTGCTGATACCAGGCACTTTAAATTTATTCTATTTTTTACTGATAATTTGAATGTTTACATGTATTTGTATTCAAAATAAATTGATTTATTCTATAAAAACATTTTTTTATACACAGGCAACAGCCAGACGAGGAAAGGAAATTCGCATTTTCTCCTACAAACTATCAAACCTTGCAGGTAAAGATGTAGTCTAGAACGGCCACAAAATTTGACACAATTCGACACTAGATACAGTAAAATTGGTGTAAAATAACCCGTCAAAAATTAAATAAATTCACTAGCACAATAACAACCGACATTCCGATTTAAATCGGATACTGCCTCTACCTACAATAAGATTTTGAGAAATATATTATACCATTATAATGTCAAACATAGTATTTATAAAGAGTGAGTTTCAAAAAATTAATGTCCAATATTATTTATTAATCTAGTACTTCCAGAGTTCCATTCTTCGACATTTTTTACATGGTTACTTAGGAATAGATTTTCACCTTTTTTATCAGATGACAGCCGTAAATCCGGGACATTTATTTTTTAAACCCACCCTTTATAATTACAATGTTTGACATTTTTTTAAAATAGTTAATATACAATTACTATAGCGATCAGTATAAAATTCAATTTTTCTCACATACTAAATGATAAATTTTGCACCAGGAACGCTAGTGCATAATCACCAAGGTCACGTAGGTTCTTCATATGTTAGAAAGGGGTCCAGTAACGTTTAGCGTCCATAGTTTGGAAAAAAATAAAAATTACAAATAAAAAGAGCAGATTTTATTTAGTGGCTTTTAAAAAGAATATATCAAAAAAAAATTTTTTTTGCAGAAAAAAAAATTAAATTAAAAGTCGAAAACAATATGTTTTTAGGTTAAGTAAAAGGCCAGATTTTGCGATGTTTTAAAAAAATTTAAATTTGCTTTAAAGCATTATGGATTAAATAAAAGCATACAATTTACAAAAAAAAATATACATTTTTAAATAAAGTAATTATCCGGAAGTGGAATCTACCCCACAGATATCAGACTTTTTTTTTCATCTTGTTCAACGGCGCATTTATGATAAAGAAAATTTAAAATTTAATGAGGAAAACCTAACAAAAACTAACCAGAACTAGGTAATAGTTTGTAAGTTGTTGTTTGTTGGTTCTGGTTAGTTTTTTATATAAAAATTTTCATTTCTGGTAAATGGAAAAAGAAGCCTTCTATAATAACAAATTATTAGAAAACATCTGGCAAAATTGCTTATTCAAGCGGGGAAACCATAACAGAACAGTATCGTATCATCTCTTTCTAATGTATTCTTCCTTATTTTTTCATGTTAACTCGGCCATTACTTTGGTATATTTTATACGAGAAATAAAGAGATTCTTTTAGTTTGTGATAATGTAAGTGGAAATAACTTTTTCAGTCCCTATGTGTTCTATTATGTTGTAACAAATAAGTGAAAAAAAAATAATATCAAAATATTGCTGTTTAAAAACGACGTTAAAGTTCACCAAAGCCGTTAGAAGGATATCACTTAGATTGATTTTTTTTTTACTTATATTCGTTCTAACTGAACATCTTCATATGAACAATTAAATGATTCTTGTTTATCACCAGCACTGGATAAAACTTCAGATATTAGTTTTCATTTCTTCCGACAATCAAAACGATCTATGGGAGTAGTTGAACGCTCCTTACGTTTATACTCAGTGGGAAAAATTGTCGGATAATATGCTGGATGACGAGGATCTTCAGATTTATTTCCTCCAATAAAATGATGACTGCATATCCTCGAATTATTTGTAGGTTGCCATGGGGTACCATCTGGGCTAAAGAAACAGTAAAATTAATATCATAATAAATATATATTTATTGTCAACGCATATATACTTACTTAATACGATTCACTGCTTCTATCCACTTTTGTCGACGTTCTTTTAAATGAGGTTTTGATGGAAACGAATAAAATTTTATATCTGACTCAGTTTTACCGTAAGTATTATGACACAAAAAAACACAACAACCGGTATTACCAGATCTTGGCTTGTTTTTAACGTTTTTTTCACTCATAATCACTTAATTATAAGTTTCTTATTAATATTTATTGTTTTAATAAGTTATTGTAATATATTTATGTATTAAATTTGTAAAATTACAAAGAAATAATTAATAAAAAAAATTACATGATTCCTGACTCAGTAATGAAATGCAGGTTTATAAACAGCTGGTCCTCACGTACGAACTTACAAAACTAACCAAAAAGGCGCCACTAGTTATTACGCAAGTTCTCTGTCAAAATAAAAATAATATCGTTAGCATTTATCTTAAAAACATGCAAACAACAATAAATTTACTTACTTTCTGGTTCCCAAGTATTATCTTTATCATCATAACCTATCCATTTCAGTAGATATTCTTTTGATCCGTTTTTAATTCTGCAATCAATTATTTTCTCAACAACATATTCTTCTGGGGCTTCGTTGTTGGGGCTCGACGAAGACTTTTTTGAAGTCATAGTTTTTAATATTTATTTATTTTTTTAAAAAATGCCGAAAATGACACTTGTCAGTTTGCCGCGAAAAAGATCAAATGGTGGTAGCTAGAGATGTGCGAACCGAACGATACGATATTTTAGAATATCGATATTTTTACTTTCGATCCTCCCAATTTTCTTTTTCTTCTTCTTTTTTTTTTAAATTGTGGCACGGCTGCTCTCAAGCGCCATAGACTAGCACATTCAATTGATAGCCTTCGTTGTCTGGCTCTTGGCCACAGGCTGCATTATATCAGGAATATTTTCTATAAAACTTAATTTAAATATTCAACATATATGTATATGACATTACAGACGTGTAACATAATACGGGGGCGAGCTGGTGGCACCGTTAAAGACCCCCATTGGAATTCCGTGTTATTCACTGGACTTTTTCATAGCTCATTACCTCACAGAAGGCAATGGCAAACCACTGTGTAGTATTTCTGCCTAGTAAACTCTCTCACATGTGCTTCGGAAGGCACGTTAAGCCGGTGGTATTCATTCTGTGTTTAGTGGGTACGTAAGTAACAGGGTAGTCTAGATGAAAAGGTAATGTCGATCTCCGGAGCATGCAACCCGAAACCAGCTCTGTCAACTTCCTTTGAGTCGTGTGTAAAGATTAAATAATGAGTATGTTTAAAACGCTTCACCACTCTCAAAAATTCCATATTACTCATAGAGTCCGCTTTCTTTTTTCATAGGATTTTGACTACGACATACACGACAATACTTTCGGTCTGTATGTCGTAATTCACCCTTGCTCTCCAATTCAATTCTAGTTGTTTTCCACTGATTCTCCATTTCCCTCAAAACAGTAACTATGGGCTTAGATATAGCCAGTGTTTGTTTAGGCTTAATAAAATTATCTAGGTTAAAATTGTTTTTGTGATCCAAAAGGGCTTTTTTCCTAACGATGGCACCTCCCCCTCCTCCCGTACGAAGGATAGAAACTTGAGCCGCTTGTTAAAGTATATCCATAAATTGCTTATCGTTTACGTTATTTTCCGCAATACCCGCTGTTGCTTCGGAGTTATACAATCTCCAATCAGCCATCTTGTGCTATCTACAAGGGATCCCAGAACATATTGGAATATTTAAATTATTATGGGTGTTTTTCAATTACAACACAAGAACTCATTATTCAGCACAATGCTCAGCATTAACCGTTTATGTTAATTGTTTATCTTGAAGTTTTAGTATCGGTTACTAACGGACGATAATAGTTTGATTCTGGTTAATGTTGGTTGGTTAGTTTTGGTTAGTCGTGGTCAGTTGTGAGTGTTTCAACTACCACGTTGTCTGTATGCGGCACAATGCTAAGCATTGTGCCGCATAATGAGCTCTTTCGCCGTTATTGAAAAGCACCCTATTTGTTTTCTAAACTTCCCTTTCTGCATTTCAATGCAATTCGAACTCCAAAATTGGTGGGAATTGGTTCTTGTCATAGGTGGCAGCACGTTGGGATTTTCAATGGGAAAAATTTGAATCCACTTTTGAAATTTCACTTCGAATTTTAATGCTTCGCCAACGATAACAAAAAATTTTAAACTGTACAAATTTGTAGGTTAGATTTCATTATTTTTTGGGGATTGTAGCTCTGCTATAAGGTTTTATAAAAGCTAAGTTGTTCTTTTTTAAATAAATATCTCTCACCCAAACTGATGGTTTTCGGGATTTTTTTCTCAAATTTTGAATAACAGCAAGCTGTACAGCAGCCGATCCCAATATTACAATTTTTTTTCTGTTTTATAGAAAAAAGGACGAACAACTTGAAAATTAACCACGCGGAATAAAACAAATAATCATAAAATCATAATCACAAAATACAAAACGAAAAATCATAAGCCAAAAATTTCTCATTGTAAATGACAAATTTTAAAAATTTTACTTGGACTTGGATTTGGAATTGCATTGTAAATACATACAGCTGGTTAGGTTTGTGTCGCTGGTAAACCCGCAGTCCACTCCCCCTGCCCCTCACATGTTCTGGAAAAAGATTAGTAGGTAAGTAGCAAGGGTAATAAACTTAACAAGGAGTGCTCGATCCCATTTAAGCCCATATAAGTCAATTTAAATGTCAATTTCGTATTTGTGACGTAATCCGTTTGCCTGTTTGTTTTGTTTTTTCAAGTGGTATAAAGTCTTAATTTTTTAAAATGTTATACATTATAGTTCCCAATAGTAAGTTCATATCAAAATAGTATTTAAAAGTTGAATATTTAACAAAAATTAATAAAAAAAAATCTACCTTCTGGGCCCCAAAAAAAGGGATGACGTCCCCAAAAATAACCTTTTCTGCGGACAAATAGTAAAAATTGGGGATGGGATAATTGAATTAAAAAAATCGATAATCGGTTATTGAAATAATCGCATAATGCCCATTATTCAGATTTAATTCGAATTACGAAAATAACCTGATCCCACGGAATTGATTCGCGCAAAAAAAAATAACATGTAATAACGAATAAGATTTAATATTTTAATAGTAAAGATATATTTATGAAATAGAGAGGACAATTAATTTTAAAAAAGGTAAATTTTTTTATTGATTTTTTTAAAATTTTGTATACATTTTTGGGGTTTAATCTGAATAATTTTTGGACTCTGCTAGTTTTTGAGTTATAACGCCCAGACCAACCCACATCTGCAAAACTCAAAAATTTCCCTCCTTTTCTGATTCCCCCCCAAAATGGAAAAATTTTAAAAGTTAAAACTCATTTTCTACGATAAATTTAATGTTACCTTAATTTAACAATTTTTTTTTAATAAAAAAAAAAAGCGCTTCCCAAAAATAATATTTTTATTTTTTATAAATGTCAACAAAATTGTCGGGTATTTAGACAGCGTTGGTACGCCGGGGACCCGCGAAAAAAATTTAATGCGTTTAAATTTTTTAAATTTAAATCGCGGAAAATAAAAATAATTCAAATTTAAAAAATTAGGCCATTCAATTATTTCAGTTCCCTGGCGTACCACAAAAAACAGTTTAAAATCTCTAGACAATTTTGTTGACATTTAAAAAAATAAAAATATATTTTGGGGAGTGCTTGTTGTGCTTTTTTTTATTAAAATATTTGTTAAATGAGTGAAATTAATTATCTTATAAAATAATAATTATTTCAAAAAATCTTCCATTTTGGGTGTAATCAGTTTAAAGGGAGGAATTTTAGGAAAAGTTTTGCTGGTTGGTTCAGTGGGGCGTTATAACTTAAAACCAGCAGAGTACGAAAATTTTCAGATTCGTGACCCAGCGTTTCAAATCCCCGGTAAAAATTTCAATAAAATCGGCCGGGGGCCCGTGAAAAAAATTACCAAAAAAAAATATGGCAAATGGAAAATTTACTTACTAAAATAATAAAAATTTATATATTATAATGAAAAAAGTCCAGAATCCCTTGACGAAATTATTAAGGGGATCCGGGACTTTTAAAACAATTTGTATATAATATTTAGTCTTTGTGTTTAGTTACACTCGAATCGAGTTACATATTCATGCAGAAATCAAGAATTTAAAATTCAAACGTTTAAAAAAAAAAATAAAATCATTATATAATTCAAATTTTATCAATTAATCCGATTATTGAAATCATTCATAATTCAATAAATTCGATTTATAATTCCGATTATGCCCATCACTAGAAAAAATTTGAGCACTCCTTTTTAAAGGGTTTATCACCCTTGGGTAAGTAGTAGGTAGCTCGAAAAGTCAGTGTACTGAACTGTGTACTGATTGATCCTTCGAGCATATACTTACCTAGAGGCAGCCTCGCTGCTTGGCCGTGCGAGAGAAAGAAGAATAAGTCTAGTACCTCTGCTCTCGCTCCACGTGCCTGATTGTCGACGGGTAGGGGCTAATTCCCCGCTCTGCGTGCTAGCCAGGGTACTAACCTCCGATTAATTAGGCACGTGGAGCGAGGGAAAAAGGTCATACTGTTTTTTTCTTTTTCTCTCGCACGCTGCTTCGCATAACCGAGGGATAAGGCTGCCTTTATAGGTATATGTTCGAAAATTGGCAACGCTAGCATAATGGCAGCACATCATAACAAACAAAAATATGCTGTGATGGCGGCGTAGTGGAAGAAGAAATATCTTATATGGGGGACAAATTTAAAAAGTGTCCAGCTGTAAGCACATCTGAAAATCCGCCATAAGTGGCGCTAGCATAGGCAAAGGGTATGGTATGAAAATAGTAGTTGTTGAAAAATTAAAGTTTGCCGAGTTGATGGCTTGATTATTGGCTTCTATCCTTCTGGATTCTATTTTCCAGCTCTCCCCTTTTCAGTCTCACGTTGTTGTCAACGTGAGCTTTCCCAGGCTTTGTAGGTACTTCTGGATAGTCGGGTTCTGAAACCCCCAGGAATTTCGAACTTTTCCAAAACTTAAACTTTTCAATTTTTTTCTAATTGATGCAAGCACAATTAACGGTCATCCAACCAAGGACTGCTACTGATATAACGTACAAGTTTGCTGTCAATCTGACGTCTCACGCCGCGAGCGCAACCAATCCTCCGCCATTAGAAAGACACTTCGTGCACGACACTAACGTAAAAAACGACAGACATTCTAGGCCTCAATCGCTCACAGCGCTTAGCCCCAGAAGAAGGACCCGAATAATTGGCGGCGAATTCCCCTCCGACTTTCACGAGCAAAATCACGGTTTTCCGCGCCTCTGCGGTAGCTTTTCACGAAAAAGCCGGAGCTTCCAAACGCCTGACTTCACTTGGTGAAAATTAGTTTGCCGAGTTAAGAAATTAAGTAAATATAGCCTAAAATAAATCACTGATGTCAAAAAATGTGTAGGTTTGTAAATAGTGTAAGCGTTTACTTGTAAAATACTTTTTAAACAATCAATTTATTTAAGCAAATTCTAATTTTAAACAGCATAAATCATAATTAAACAAAATAATTATTATGCACCTGTGAAATGTTATTTCATCCAAATTCTCTTTGAACTCACCCAAATTTTTACAACCCAAAACTTAAAACTGTCTCATTATTATTTAAAATTATAAAATATCTATAAACTACAGCAAAACTTCTCACATATATGGAAATTAAATCAAAACACAGAAAAACTGCCAAATGGGACCAATATGACCAAAGTGTCATTTCCCTAGCCGTTGTGGAGAGCCCGCGTCCTTCTGGGTGTTTTTTAATTACGGCATAAGAGCTCATTATCCGAGGAGTTGCGGTAGTTTAAACACTCAATGCTGAGTATTGTGTCGCATAATGCGCTCTTGTGCCGTAACTGAAAAACATCCTCTAGCTACTTTTACAACCTCGTTGCTAGTGCTCTCTTTAAAATTTACCCTGTTGCTACTGGAGCGCCAACCTAATTTAACGCATTTTGACGGCCAGTTTTTCATGTTAGACATTTCTCCTTCCCTCTACCCTCCATACCACGGGAAAAACTCCATGTCTAGCGACAGCACCCCCGCTCGTGAGCTTCTTGACAGTGTTGACACGTGAAACATGCTTTATTATGCAGGGACTCGGCGCGAAAAGTAGGCTTTTTCTAAATAATGCATTTAATGTAATAAAGCAAATCATGGGTCTTTTTTAATACGCCTCCGCATTTTTACGTTTGATATATAATGGGGGAAAATAAAAAGCCGCTTTGCTAACCAGAACTAACCATGACGGACTAGAGCTTAGCAAGGGTGGTAAACTTAACAAGGAGTACTGGATCCCATTTAAGCCTGTATACGCCGATTTAAATGTCAATTCGATATTTGTGACGTAATCCTTTTGCCCTATTGTTTTATTTACAAGAAGTATAAAGTCTTAATTTTACTAAGTGGCATACAATACGGATCCAATAGTAGGTGTAAATCCAAATTAGTTTTTAAACGTTGAATATTTAACAAAAATTAATAAAATAAATCTACCTTCTGGGCAATACGGTGACGTCACAAACATAACCTTTTCTGCGGACAAATAGTAAAAATCGAGCACTCCTTGTTAAGTTTACCACCCTTTAGAACTTAGGGCTTTTAAATTTTTCTATATTATCCCTACATAGAAAATTGTTATACTATTTGTTATGGTAAAAGTTATATATATTTTTTAAGTGTAATTATATATTCTCCGTGCTTTTTCTAATACGTTGCAAAAATTTTGTTTATAACTTCTACAAATAATTTAGACAAATTCAAAAGCCCCAAGTTCTAGTCGGTCATGGTTAGTTCTGGTTAGCAAAGCGGCTTTTTATTTTCCCCAATTATATTTCAGACGTAAAAATGCGGGGACGTATTAGAAAAGACCCCAAATTCTTACTTTACACATTCAAATTTATTTTTTAGGTTATAAACTGTCAAGAAGCTCTTAACCGGGGGTGTCGCTAGACGCGAGTGTAGCGAGACTGTCAAAATTCTAAAATATATTTTTTATCTTAATGTTAAAATAAAACAAACCAATCAAGTTTTGAATTTGACAGTGGCACGTTAGCATTTACAATGGGAAAAATTTCCCATTGTAAATGCTAACGTGCTGCCACCTATGTAGCAACAAATTCCACCTCGACTTGGACTTGGAATTGCATTGTAAATGCAGCTTTAATGTTAAAATAAAACAAACCAATCAAGTTTTTGAATTTTGACAGTTACGCTACACAAATTGAGCCTAAGACGTAGCCATAATAACTATAATAAAAACAAATACAAAATTTCACAAAAAATCCTAATTATTTATTAAATTAAAAAAATTATTATAATGCACAAGTTTTTTAAAATTTAACATTTACAATAAACAAATGTTCAGTTTTAAATTAATTTAAAATGTGAGTTAATACAGAAAGCATAATATAACTTTTTAAAGTATTTTACTGCCCCTTTTCAAAACGCACTAACCAATAAAATAAAAATTACTCTGAAAAATCTTTTATATATATTTTTTTAATGAATTTTACAACACTAAGATCGTAAATTTTCCCTGTTAAAAATTTTACTGTACTTCTCGTTTAAAATCCGAAACTATAATATTAAATTATCACTGAAAAAGTATTTCTTTTAAGTGAAATTCTAGGTCAGTTTAGTTTCTTTTTTCTAATTTACCAAAATAATTACTTCTATTCAGTAAGCTTAACCTGTTTTCACAAAAAGATCAAAGTTATTTTAGTTGAAAAGTAGCAAAGTAAAAAATCTTTTAAAATTAAACTTACTTTTACACTACAATAAAATATTTATAAAAATCTATAAAGAACTCTTGCATGTTATTAATTTATTATATTTTGATTGTATAATACCAATGGCGAAGTGAACGCATTAATGTTATATTTTTGTATAAAGTTTACTTTGAAAAAATATAAATACACCTAAATTTCTGAAGAGCCAAACATCTTTAATAAAATTGCAATGATGTGAAGCATTTTTATACAATGAATTTGAGTATAACCGATTCAAAAAAATTCCTCTATTAAAGGTATGTTCTTTGTGATCATTTTGAAATATTTTTTTTTTAAATCAGTAATAAAAAAGATATATGGTGTACACAAGCAAAACAGTCTATGTAGGTATCAAAATATAATAAAAGCATTTTCATTAAATAGCTAGAATACCCAAATTTGTTACAACAATCTTAATTTTTGCATTTTCAGGATCTCAGCTGAGCCCTTCGTTTTTCATACAGAAATGCCGAGAACACATGTATAAAATCTTATGACAGACATAAGGTAAATTTATACCAACAAATAACATAAAATAAAAATAGAGACAGAGCTGTCAAAACTTGAAGTAAAATTTTACTTCAAGTACTTTTCTGTACTTAAAGTAGTTTACTTCAAGTTCTTTTTATTAGAAAGTACTTGTTACTTGATTAATTTATATCAATATACTCGAATTTTTACTTAATTTGACCAAGTAAATTACTTAAAGTATTTTTCTAAGTACTTGAAGTATTACGATATATTTGACGTAAAAAAGTACTTTAAGTAAATAGAAAGTACTTAAAGTAAAAAGAAATCAATCAAGTGCGTCAATTTATTCACGTTAGATAATAGGGCAAACAGGTTAAAACAAGAAGATCGCCCGACCTTTGCTGACTCTGATACATTATAGCTCTCAATTCAATTTTTAACGGCACCAAGAATGGTAAAATTACAATTATTTTTAAATACCTTTAATATTATAAAATATAAAACAACAAATGAACACCAATACTATGCAGAGTTTAGTATTTTAAGAAATGAATATTAGGGACTAACGAATGAATGCTATAGTAGATATATATCAAATGTGGAACAACAAATGGGGGAAAATATCAATGCTTTTTGGAAGTTTGCTAGATCAAAAACTCGAAAGGGTACTGATATTCAGGAAACAATGTATCTGGGTGATCGGCAGGCAGTTGGAGGGCAAGAAGTAGCTGAGCTTTTTGCAGAGCATTTTAACTCCTTTATCAGGGTTTTGGTGGTCAGGTTTTGGAAATCGATGAGCAAGAGCAAATGGTCTGTAATTTCCAGGTTGATATAGGTCTAGCTGAGGTAAGGTTTGAATGTCTGCTTGAGTGTCTGTTGTCCTTGGATGTAAGAAAGGGTGGTGGTCCAGATATGTTACCAAATAAAGTATTACGAGAGTGCTGTGTCACTTTGTGAGCCGCTCTCCTTTATCTTCAACAGATCTCTTTCTACTGGTGTTTTTCCCAACAAATGGAAACACTCGTTTGTCACACCCATTCTTAAGGGAGGACACAACTGTGATATAAAAAATTAAAGGCCTATAGCCGCACAGTCTGCTATTCCCAAAGTGATGGAGTTGTTGATCATGACCTTATTAAAGACTTTCAAAAATATTATCATTCAAGAACAGCATGGGTTTGAGAAAGGTCGTTCTACCGAGACCAATCTTTTTCTGTACACAAACTACATTAGTGCAACCATGGATTATGGTTTTGAGGTACATGCAGTCTATACAGACTTTAGCAAGGCATTCGTTCTATTGGATCAAAGTGTCTTGTTAAATAAACTAAGATCTTTTGGCGTAAGAGAACCTTTTTACTCGTGGATATCCTTATACCTCCAGGGAAGAACACTGCAAGTTAGAATGTCTGGCTTTCTTTCATCGAAGATTGACGTCGTCTCAGGTGTGCCACAAGGAAGTCATTTAGACCCGAAGCTGTTTCAGCTGCTGGTGAACGACATTGGACAATATTTTAGCTCCAAATATCTTTTATTTGCTGACGACTTAAAACTCTATGGAGTTGTCACGTCTGATGAGGATTGTGAGGCACTGCAGAGGGACTTGGATAGTTTGGCAGAATGGTACTTAAAAAATAACCTTAAGCTTAATGTGTCTAAGTGCTCGTACATCATATTTAGTCGCAAAAGAAATGTAAGAGATTTTAAGTACAATATTGGAGGTGCTGAACTGCGGAGGGTAAATGTGGTGAGAGATTTGGGAGTGTGGCTGGATAGTGAACTTCGTTATACGGATCACTATGAAACAATCATTAACAAAAGCAACCGTATGTTAGGTATGATTACAAGAATGTCGAATGATTTTTAATAATTTGTGTGGTATAAAAATGTTATTTGTAGGTTATGTGCGCTTTGCATTGGAGTATTGTTGCTTAATTTGGAGTCCCTATTACGATACATAAAAAACGTTTAGAACTAGTACAAGTAAAATTCTTAAAATACTTGAGGTTCCGAATGGCGCAGGAGGGTTTGTTGCTAAGCTTGGATGAGATGAGAGCATATCATGGGATAACGAGGCTGGAAGACCGCAGACAATATTTTGAGCTACCCTTTTTTTATAAAGTAATACAAAACATCGTAACATCCCCTGACATATTGGGTGGTTTTGACTTTTATATACCACCTAGAAGTTTAAGAATGTCACCACTGTTGTCTTCCAAGCATTATAATACCCTACATGCTCAGAATATGCCCCTAAACAGGATCGTTAAGTATGTAAATAGTTTCCCTGGCTTAGACTTCTTTGGCTTGTCTGTTAATGCTTTCAGAAGTAGGCTGAGAGGTCTGATTCTGGGAGGATAATGTTAGTGTGAGAAAATATTAGTTATATTTAATTTTATGTTTTTTAATTTAGTGTAAGTAAATATAAAAGTGGTGTATCCGTTAAGTTATTAAATAAATGAATAAATAAATAATTATAGGCACTTTAAAAAAATATCAAAATATTGTATTAAAATTTTTGGAAAATACTTTTTATTTGTTTCCAACTCCATTTAAAGATACCTGTATTTAAAATTTTATTTCAGTCATTATCTCGCCACTTTCTTCTCTTCAAGCTCTTCTACAAGCTTTATTATTTTTTTTAATATGGAACCAACTTGTTTTAATTAATACTTATAATACCTAAAGGTTTATGACTTTAGGGTATGTGCATTAGTTTAACATACGTTTGTTTTAAACGAAGAAAAATAATGATTTATTAAAAGAGTAAAACTGCATAAAATATTGGGTTAATTACTAGTTTTGGGAGGTCATAACGTTTTAAAATATAGAATAAAAAATTGACTTGGATCAAATTATTAAATTATATTGGACCACCAAACCCAAAAGTTTCCAAAAAAATAACTTTGCCAAATATCTCAATAGTTACATCACAATAACAGACTTTAAAGGTAAGGTAAATCGTTAAATTATCAAAGTATACATTTTCTTTTGCACTAATACATTTTAGCCTCATTTAACTAGATGTTATTAAAAAAATGCTAGTCAAGTAAAACTACTTTTACTTCCAGTACTTTTATTTACTTCAGTTACTTTGGTTTACTTTAAGTACTTTCTTTTACATCAAATACTTTCTTTTACTTCTTGTAAAATACTTGGTTAGTACTTCAAGTACTTTTTGAATTTTCTTGGAAAAGCAAGTTCATTTTAACGAGTACTTTTACTTGTACTTGAAGTACTATTTAGGGGTACTTTGACAGCTCTCAAATACTTTCTTTTACTTCTTGTAAAATACTTGGTTAGTACTTCAAGTACTTTTTGAATTTTCTTGGAAAAGCAAGTTCATTTTAACGAGTACTTTTACTTGTACTTGAAGTACTATTTAGGGGTACTTTGACAGCTCTAAATAGAGATAACCTTAAATATTACCAACTCTTAATTTCTTATTTTATTTTTATGTAAAATTAAACAGCTGTTTGTTTTTCAATTAGGCGTCCTTTCTGTCATATAAAATTGCTTTTAACCTTTAAAAATAAGATTAAATCCTATTGAAACCACTCATCCTAGTCCCTTATTTTAGAATTTTAAACAAACAACAAAATCAAGAAATTAAAAAAGAACAAACACTGCGAAACGAATAATTTAAAATTGATGTTTTTTTATTGGTTACTCTCATTTCCTGTTTTTGACTACCATCTTTATTTATCCTTGAAACTATATCTCTTATACACAAAAAATACAGGGACACTTTAGGAAGGAATCTAGCCACCTACAATACAAGGCAAACATATACACTTTCACTGCCCATACCAAGATCTTCTCAGGTTCATGACTCGATCATCTTTAATGGGCGACAGCATTTTAATCATTTGCCTGCTCGAGTGAGAATGATCTACGATGGTAGAATATTTAAGCGTGAAGTTAAGAAGTTGCTTGTTGCGAGAGCCTATTATGATGTTCAGGAATATTTTGACGAGCAATTTTAACACTATTTGAGTATTGTGATTTTCGGCCTTTAAACAATAGTCACAAGCCAATATGTCGTTTTAACTGTTTTTATTTGTTCTGACTGTTTTTTTTGTGGGACAATTTTAACAATATTTAAGGATTGTGATTGTTAGTTTAATGTTTTAATAATAGTTGTAAGTCGACTTGCCGTTTTAACTAACTTATTCTGACTATATATTATTAATTTAAATGATTATTATTGTTATATGTTATGTTTTATTTTAGTTTTTAATGTTTGATGGATTACATGCCACTATTTTATTTTATGACATTTGTAAATAACTTAACATGTTTATTTTTTATGACTATGTTTAATTTGTATGCAATTTTATTTGTGATATTTTATTTGTGTTAGCTTTTCACACATGTTTATTTATTAAATGCTAGTAAAATATGTATTTTTTCAGCTTTTTCAATAAGATTGTTTACCATCTTCAGACAATAAAGCATTTTGAGTTTCAGTTTGAGTTTTGTTTTAGCTGGGTCAAAATGAATTAAACAGATTGCAAAAATTACAAAACAGGGCAATGAGACTGATATTGTGTTGTTCTAAATATACTCCGATTAGGCTAATGCATCAGTGCTTGCGATGGTTACCAGTTTCGGAATATTTTAAATTTTGTGTTTTGGTGTTCGTATTTAAAATTAAACTGGGTAATGCTCCTTCCTATCTAGTTAATAAATTGACTTATAATCGTGACATACATTCATATAGTACAAGACAACAAAATAATTTTTTATTGCACCCAAAAATAAAAAAATGTGCCAAAATTCCTTTTTTTTTAAGGTTTGGATACATTTAATAAGTTGCCTCAAGATTTGAAAAATGTCAATTCACTTGCAACTTTTAAAGCTCAACTTAAGACATACCTTCTAAAAGAGTGCAACATTTTGTAATATGTATATTAGCTGCTTGTCTTGTTTTTGTTTGTTTTCTTTTTGTGTTGGGATTTGCTTTGCTGACCCCAGATTGGATTTCCCTTATTTTTTTGTGTATTTTTATTGTATTTTATAAACTTAATTATTTTTTAGTGATTCTATGTATTTTTGACTTTTTTATGTATTTTTATAATATGACCTATTCTTAGACTATTTTACTTTTGTTAGTTGGTATTTTTTAATTTTTATTTATTACGTTTGTGACTTACATTTTAAAATGTGGCTGTGACTACCGATTTCTTTAGTTTTAATAGCTCTAAGTATGTATTGTATTTCATTTTAACTATATTCTGTTTGCCTATGTAAATTATTGATTAGCTGAAACATTAGCTAAATAAAGAATTTAATAATAATAATAAAAATAACAATTTGGCTGTATAACGGCGGTTTGCACCACTAACTCTTAAAAGTTTACAATAACTAAGTAGCATTTAGTTTTAAGGTTGACCTTAACGATTAATAGCTTTGCACAAGTTATACTTATTATTTTTTTTAGTTAAGTATTAAAAATGCTTGGCATCATTGTAAAAATTGTCCAGTTTTGATGTTTGGTAACTAGAGCCGCATTATTAGTAAAGAAGAAAATTTGAAAAAAAAAAATAAATTTTGTTTCCCAAAAAGTTCAAAAGTTTCTTACAGTTCATTTTTTAACAAAAATTTGGTTTTTAATTGTGTAATTGTTAATTATTTGTCGTGCGCATTCATTATGAGTAGCAGCAACCGAGAAAAAAAATAGAAAAAGGGCTCCAAACTTTTCAGTTAGGGATAAACTCCTTTATTAAATATAATATAAGCACATAATAGAAAAGACTTCCGCTTTAATATGATAAAAATAAATAACAAAAAATATACAAATTGTTTCTTTAACATTGCAAATATTTTTACAGACGGACTTTTTGTATGAAAATATGAAAAAAAGGCCTAAACTGCTTAACTTTTGATCTATCGGGCTATAAATTATTAAGAAAAAGAAATTACATTATTTTATTTTATAAATGTGAATGAATTGAATAAGGGCATAAAATTTGAGATAGTTGTTGATTTTTTCCAAGGCTTTCTTCCAACAAAATTTATAATAATCTGTTACACTGATAAAGGGTTAAAATTTGCACCCCTAATGGTTTTTCCATTCTATCATTGTATTGAATGCTGACTTCGTATTGTCGACATGTATTTGATTTGTTTACTCGAAAACGGCAAAATTAACAAACAAAATGCACTGGACAAAAAAGTTTTTATATAAGTAAAGTTTTTAGAATGTATTTTCTCAATTGCAGATTTTCAACCTTTAAAAAAAATTAGGTCATTATTTAAAATATTTATTTTAAATTAATTTTGAAAACGGCAAAATTAACAAACAAAATGCACTGGACAAAAAAGTTTCTATATAAGTAAAGTTTTTAGAATGTATTTTCTCAATTGCAGATTTTTAACCTTAAAAAAAAGTTAGGTCATTATTTATAATATTTATTTTAAATTAATTTTGAAAATTTACAAACACAACACAAATAATTTAACGCTTTTACCACCAAAACAGTAAAACTTTCTATTTTTAAGGTTATAAAATTACAAAAGTATTACTTAAGCCAAAGAAATCTTCGGCTTAACTTAGTTTTAGTTTTAAGTGACAGTTAACCGTTAAGTGTCTGTTGTGTAAACGAAATCTTACACTCAAGTATCACTTAAAGTTAAGGTTGACCTAAGTATCACTGGTGCAAACCGCTGTAAATGGGGTTATTTCTATTTCTTATTTAATTTTTATGTTGTTTGTCTGTATAAATCCACCTTTCTTCTTAACAAATTTTTTCTGGCAAAATAGCTACTCCAATGAAAAATATTTATTAGGTAAAAAATATATAAATACATCTAGTTACCAAATAAAATATCTTCTGGAAAAAATATTTCTTAAAATTGTTGACGGTCTGTACCAGCTATAAGAAACAATTTTAGATATAAACAAGTTGACTTAAACCAACCTACTTTGATATCAGAAGTCAGACATCCATTTTTTTACGGGCATTTTCGAGAAACTTTGTATAATGTTTCAAATAGTTTATTTTTCTTGCTTTTTCTAACATTTAAGTAAATACTTATACTCATGATTACAACAAAAATACCAAGTATTGCCAAATTTAACCATGTTTTTATTCATCAAATTGATAAGAATAAACATAAGTCGAGGATGCGACCTGAATTGAAGTCAAATCAATAGTAATCAAAACTAAGAACGACACTTTAATGGCCGAATTATTTTTAAAATAACTGAAAAGTTATGGCACTAAAGTGATAAGTTTGAGAAAAGGAAAAATTAACACAAAAAAAACAAACGTGAACCTTAACAGGGATTTTTTTCAATTTTTTTTGTCAAAAATATATTTATTTTTAAATGAGCTGAAGAAGTTATATATTCAAATGTGACTTTACTTATACCTAGACAAATGCATTATGGTGAATTTAACTTTAACTTTGCCAATGGTATCGTACCCTAAGAACAAACTAAAACCACCATCATTTGTCTGTTCTGTAGTTTTAATTATGTTTCTTTAAAATATTAACACAATATACACCTGGAATTGTGAATCTAAATATTGATACCAATAAACACTGCCACTAACAAAGCTAAAGTTACTAAACCAACCTAAAAACACAAATGATTCCCTTAAATGTCTAAAAAAATAATCGTCTCAATTTTCTTTATTTTCACCTCCTGTAGGTTGGGCGGGTGGATGCCATCTTAGTCGGCCCTCGTAAAACTTAATAACGATTTGGGGGCATTTGATGTTGGCCTGTTTAGCGGGCACCAGGTCCGCCTCGTCGGTACCATGCCATTTCATTAAAAACATAAGTTGACCTGAAAAAAATTTGCTGGCTTAAAGAGTGTCAATAAAGACGACGCAAAAAACAACAATCAAATGTATAACAATACACTTTCTACTACTACAAAAAGCTTACTTTATCATCACATAATAATTCTACAAAAATTATTGAACACTATTCTTGTTTGAATACTATAAAAACCGTCAAAAAAGCCATTTTTATATAGCTTTTTGTAAATACTTGGACGGGAAGACATTGAGTTTTGGTAGTAAAAAAAGGTTACAAAGTTTGTGAAGACAACTCAAAATCTCCACTGTTGTGCCTGTGTAAAAAAAGAATAATTGTGTAGAAGCAAGAAAGTTCCGATCGATTACCTTCAGTAGAAAAAATATTAGAGAAAACTATATGGCCAACTTGCTGAGTTTATTAAAGTTAATAATGTAGTAACCGAAAAACAGTCAGGATTTAGATGGAATCATAGCCCTGAGACTGTACTGTAGTGTGTGCTTGATGAATGGAAGAGTGAAATAGATTGTGGTAATATGACGCTAGCAGTTTTTTTTTTAATCTTGGGACAATACACCAAAGCTAAGGTCTAAGTACTAACATACCGTGGGTGTCTGAAGGGAGTTTATTCACGTGAGACTTAACTATTTTGAGATTTAGGGGAGAAGGAAAAACTTCTGCGGGTAGCAGATTCCATAGTCTGGACACTCTAGGAATAAAGAAACAAACAAAGTGGGAAGTTCGGGGCCTCTCAAGTTGGACTGTAAAAGGATGCATAAAAGCGGCACTATGTGCTGGTCTGTTGGGTGCTGCAAAAGAAGGAATTATACTAGCCAACTCTTCGGAGCAGAACATGAAAATTCCTATAAAAGAGGGACAAATCCCCTACAGCGCGTGGGTGGGCTTTTCTGTAAGTGTGGGATCATTAATAAGACGAACAGCTATTCTCTGGATGGAGTCAAGAGTGTTAGTGTTGTATGGGATGCCATTCCCCAGACGTGAGAACAATATTCCAAAGAGGTTCTGATCTGGGATACATACAGAGTATACAGATTGGAAGGAGAGAAATACTTTCTGGCTTGAAAAAGGAATCCAAGCTTCCTTGAAGCTGCCGAGGCAATGGATGTAATGTGTTTGTGCCAGTTAAGGTTATTCTCAAAAGTAACACGCACAAGATTAAACGATTTTTTATTCTGCAAAACTTGGCTGCTCATATGTAACGAATGAACATTGGCCGACATTTTTCGCGAGAGCACACATGACTGTGTTTTGGAGGCATTAAACTGGACAAGATTTTTGGCGCACCAATCCAAGATTACTCCAAGGTCTTGTGAAAAAGGTACCTGCATGCCTTGCGCTTGTTTTCCAAATCAGAATTACAGGGTGGCTTAAGAAATTAAATATTAAAGTGGAGGGTAATATTGTCAGCAAAACTCTGAATAGGATTGGTTGTGGAAGAAAGAAGATCCTTGATGTAAAGAAGAAACAGAGTTGGTGCCAGTACTGAGCCCTGGGGCAAGCCAGCATTACTTGGCTAGAAGCTGGAAGAATGACCATCTACATTAACTGATATACGTCGATTAGAAAGGAAACCCAAGAACAACGATCTAGGATTCACCAAGAAACTCAAGGGACTTGTTTCAGTTGTGTGAGACAAACGAAAGAAGATCAGCTGAATTTACAATGGGCTTTTAAAACTATAGATCATGGTATCTTGATGTCTAAATTATATAATATTGGTCTGCGAGGGAGTGTCTTAAAGTGGTTTAACAGTTACTTGAAGGACAAGAGACAAAGGGTAAAAATTATTGGGATATCATCCGGGGAAGTTATAAACAATCATGGTGTTCCACAGGGAAGCATTCTGGGTCCAATACTTTTTGTATTGTATATTAATGACATTCTGGGTGCTGTAGAGTATGAGGAGTTAAAATTCATCTGTTTCCGGATGATACTTTGGTGTATGCTTCTGGCACTGACGTAGAGTCTTTAGTTATTAAGATAAATAATGCACTGAACAGGATTTACAAGTTTATGTGTGAAAATCTGCTAAGTATTAATGTAACTAAAAGTAAGTATATGTAAATAGCCAGCAATGGTTAAAATACTTCTGGAACAACCTCTTTTTTTAAATTAAAAAGTGCATTGAACAGGATTTACAAGTTTATGTGTGAAAATCTGCTAAGTATTAATGTAACTAAAAGTAAGTATATGTAAATAGCCAGCAAAAGAGTTAAAACATACTTCGCTAGGAACAACCTCTCTTTTTAAATTGAAGGTAGTACAGTGAACAAGTTACAAAAATTAAATATCTAGGCGTTATAGTAGATGAGTAGTAAACTAAGATTTAAAGATCATGCAAATTTTGTTGTTTCTAAGATAAGCAATTCTAAAAACGATTTATTACTAGGTTCATCTTTTCTATCTTTTTGGTGAAAGCTCACAATATATAATACAATAAAACTACCACATTTTAATTATTGTGAAACTGTTTTATCTATGCTAAATCAAAATGAATTAAATAGATTGCACAAATAGGGCAATAAGACTGATACTGTGCTGCTTTAAATATACTCTGATTAGGCTAATGCATCAGTGCTTACGATCGTTACCAGTATCGAAACATTTTAAATTTTGTGTTTTGGTGTTTGTATTTAAAATTTAACTGGGTAATGCTTCTTCCTATATGCTTAATAGATTGACTTATAATCGTGATATATTCTCAGAATACAAGACAACAAAATATTTTTTTATTGCACCAAAAAACAGGGTTCGAAAATATCCGATATTTATTATAAATATCAAAATATCGGATATTTATGATATATATTCGATATATATCAAATTTTTGAAAAAAAAAATATATCCATTTTGTATTATATTCCATAAACACACACACAAAGTTATTTAATGCTGCTTATATACTCAATAATAAAGTAAAATTGTTTCTGCACTTTGTCAATTACTTTCTTTGTAAAATATAATGGAATAAACACAAAAAAAAATGCCGGCAGAAGTGTTGCCATGTATGGATTAGAACTTACTATTAGGGAGTATGTTTTAACACTCGCGTCTAGCGACAACCGCGCTGACGAGCTTCTTGACAGTGTTGACACATGAAACATGTTTTATTATGCAGGGACTCGGCGCGTAATTTGAAAAGTAGGCTTTTTCTAAATGCAATAATGTAAAAAAAAGCAAATCATGGATCTTTTTTAATACGTCTCCGCATTTTTACGTCTGAAATATAATTGGAGAAAATAAAAAGCCGCGTTGCTAACCAGAACTAACCATGACCGACTAGAACTTAGGGCTTTTGAATTTGTCTAAATTATCCCTACATAGAAGTTATTAACTAAATTTTAATAATTTTTGATATGGTAGAGGTTATAATTTCTTTTGTAAGTGTAATTATATATTCCCCGGGTTTTTTTTAATACAGTGCTTTCATTTCAAACGAACCACCCTAAATATCTTAAAAAAAACACTCACCAAAAAAAAAAAGAAACACGTCGATTTAGATATACAGGGGAAGTTTAATTTCGTATTTGATAAAAATTTTTTCGGTCGCCTCCCAACCTCCAGTTAACCTCACTTTGATATGTCAAATGGCAACCCCCATAGTGTGACACATCATTGTAAGCGGCATGAAATTTGCTATCCAACAGTACTAAGAAACTTTAAATCGATGGACGTAGAAGCGGCTTGAAGTAAAAATGTGTGTTAATTAGTTTATCGTGTTCAAATAATTTATTTTATCAAATGCTCAAAATGTGCGCCGTTATTGGCGAGACAAGCTTGTTTTGAAATTCCTCGCAGACTATTTTAGTGTGCATTCATTTCAATTATTATTTTTTGTGTTACCTGCTACAGCAAAACACTGCAATAGCACAAGTTTTTAAGACGTTTAGGAACCAGTTAAATATTACTGTTAGGATTGTCATTTTGACATCGTTAGTTTAAAATTAAGAATCTTGTTTTTAAAATGGTGTATACTCTAGCAGAGAATAGAAATAATTTTCCTATATGGGGCTGAAAATCGATGCGCGCGTAGAACCGCCAGAGTATTCAATGAGAGGCATCAAAATAAAAACGTGGGGCATAAATATGTAATGGAATTGGTGCGTAAGTTTGAAGAAACTGGATCTGTATGCAACAAGAAAAGTACTAATGAAAGGGTATTAGACGAAGCACGCCAGGTTGAGGTACTAGGACAGTTCGCAATAGATCTGACGTTGTCTATTCCAAAAGTTTCTAAGCTGACCAATATTTCTACGGGTTCCGTGCACAAAATTTTGAAAAAGAATAAGTTTTTTCCATACAAAATACAAATTCTTCATGAACTCAGCGAAGACGATTATGATAGAAGAATAGAATTTTGCGAATCAATGTGCCAGCGAATTGATGAAGACCCTCATTTGATCAAAAATATCTGCTTTTCTGACGAATCAACTTTCTTCTTAAATGGAATTCTTAATAGACATAACTGCAGATATTGGGA
Organism: Listronotus oregonensis; assembly: GCA_019359885.1. Lineage (NCBI taxonomy): Eukaryota > Metazoa > Arthropoda > Insecta > Coleoptera > Curculionidae > Listronotus > Listronotus oregonensis. The sequence goes on from JAHBCN010004055.1 coordinate 43,808, forward strand.
TAATGAAAATCCGCACATATTTCAGGAAGGACATACTTAATTTCCAGAGAAGATCAACGTTTGGGCAGGTATTTATGGAAACGAAATTATCGGGCCATTCTTTCTGGAAGAAAATTTAACTGGGCAACTGTATCTGAACCTTTTGGAAAATGCGATATACCCTTCTATCGTCCAATCTTTGGAAAATCAGGTGGATGAAAATGGTGCTATGGAACTCAGTGAAAATAATTTGCATTTCCAGCAAGATGGAGCCCCTCCCACTATGCTTTAGCAGTTCGAGAGTGGCTCAATGAACAGTTTCAGGCACATGGATAGGCAGACGAGGTGCCATCGAATGGCCAGCATGGTCTCCAGACTAACTCCTCTAGACTTTTTCCTCTGGGGTTATTTAAAAAGTAAAGTGTACAAAACGCCACCTGCAAATATTCAAGAACTTAAATGTAGAATTACACTAGAATGCAGAGGTATTACCAGACAAACTTTCGCCAACGTTGCAGAAGAATTTCAAAACAGACTTTATTATTGTCTCGCCAATAACGGCGCACATTTTGAGCATTTGATAAAATAAATTATTTGAACACGATAAACTAATTAACACACATTTTACTTCTAAGTCGCTTCTACGTCCATCAATTTAAAGTTTCTTAGTACTGTTGGATAGCAAATTTCATGCCGCTTGATGTGTGACACTATGGGGGTTGCCATTTGACATATCAAAGTGAGGTTAACTGGAGGTTAGGAGGTGACCGATAAAATTTTATCAAATACGAAATTAAACTTCCCCCTGTATATCTAAATCGACGTGTTTCTTTGTTTTTTTTGGTGAGTGTTTTTTTTAAAGATATTTAGGGTGGTTCGTTTTGAAATGAAAGCACTGTATGTTGTTAAAATTTTGTTTATAACTTCTACAAATAATTAAGATAAATTCAAAATCCCTTAGTTATAGTCGGTCATGGTTAGTTCTGGTTAGCAAAGCGGCTTTTTATTTTCCCCAATTATATTTCAGACGTAAAAATGCGGGGACGTATTAGAAAAGACCCCAAATTATTACATTAAAATGTAATTTTTTAGCCGAGTCCCTACATAATAAAGCATGTTTCATGTGTCAACACTGTCAAAAAGCTCCTCAGCAGGGGTGTCGCTAGACGCGAGTTGTTTTAACGCCATCTACATTTGTGAAGTAGAAATACAGTAACAAATGCCAAAAATTACTTAATAAACCCTGCCAAAAAATAAAACAATGTTCTAAAATTGCCCCTTTTTTAAGGGTTTGGATATGTTTAATAAGTTGCCTCAAGAATTAAAAAATATCAATTCACTTACAACTTTTAAAGCACAACTTACATATCTCCTGAAAGAGTGTAACATTTTGTAACACATATATTAACTGTTTTTGTCTTGTTTTTTGTTTTAGGTTTTGCTTGGATGACCCCAAGTTAGATTATTCTTTCTTTTGTATATTTTTATTGTGTTTTATTAGGCTATTTATTTTTTAGTGCTTTTATGTGTTTTTGACTTTTAGGTATTTTTATGATATGATGTATTTTTAAACTGGCTGTGAGTACCAAATTTTTAGTTTTGATAAGCTTTAAACATGGTATTGTAATTCTTTTTAACTATATTTTATTTGCCTTTGTAAATTATTGATTAGCTGAAATAGTTGCTAAATAAAGAATTTAATAATAATAATAAGTGTTCACACTTATTTTTATCCATTAGTAACCGACAAAGAAAGACATTTTTTATTTATAATGGCTTTTTGGTGAGGTATGTTAATAGTTGAGATATGGTATAGCTTGGTGATAGAATGATCTTTGAATAAAAAGGGAGAAGGGCATATAAAACCAATGTTGCCAGATGTAGTCTTTCCAAAGAATAAACATTCTACATAACTTGATAAGTAGACTTTTTCTAATTTTACAGGAGAGCAGTTATAAGTAAGAATTACTATGGTAAATCCAAATTGAAACAAATTAGTTACCATAAGGTACTATTATTTATTAGAATTTTGAAAAAATCAATTATTATTTTTTTACGGATTTTGATTCCTTAGACCTTCAAAAATAACTTCTTTAAATATTATACGAAAATTCGAAACCGAAAACGAGATACATCAACTTTAGTGAGCGCTTGCTCTCGGCTCGCCAGTAGGTGTTCTACGCAGCTGCCACTCGCTCAGGTAACTTTAAACGCGTTTTTCCCGATATCACTTTTTTCAATATCTAAATCTACTCGCTTGATTTAAATAAATCTTAAAGCATTTTGTTTCTTTAGGCTTTCCCTAAAAGAATCGACCATAATTTGATTAAAAAAACATGTTTTAAGAATTGAGCATCAAAAAAATATCGGAAAAAAGATCGATTTTTGAACTTTTTTTGAACGTCCGCCATTTTTTTTTTAGTTTCCCAAATTTTCTGGTCGATTCTTAGCCCAGGAGATACGGAAATAAGAAAATTTGATGATTACGAGTCCGCGGCCAAAAATCGTGTGTGGGTAGTTGGACCCCAATAAAACCACCCATAGGGGTTACAGAAATGGAGAAATTTAATATTAAAAATTGATTGATCGATTTTGTACCACGGATTCGTAATCAGCGACCCCGAAAACCCTCGAAGACGATTTCCAAGGTAAAATTTTGATTTTAAAAAATCTCCCCATTTCCGTAAATTCTAGGGGTGGTTTTAATAGGGTGCAACCACCCTGACTTGATTTTTGACCGCGGATTCGTAATCAGCGGTCCAAAAAACCCTTGAACGACGATTTCTGGGGTTAAATTTTAAATTTTTAAAATTTCTTCGTTTCTGTACCTTCTAGGGAGGTTTTAATGGGGTGCAACCACCCTCACTCGATTTTTGAACACGGATTATTAATCAGCGACCCTGAAAACCCCCGAGAGACGATTTCCGAGCTTAAATTTTAAATTTTAAAAATTTCCCCATTTCTGAACTCCTAGGGGCGGTTTTAATGGGGTGCAACCACCCTCACTTGATTTTCGACCACGTAATCAGCGACCTCAAAAACCCCAAATTTCGATTTTTTTGTTTCAAACTCGCCGTTCCAGAGATTAACTGTCCGCCATGGAGCAGTGCTTTTTTAGGGGTAGATTTTGGCGCCCTCCATAAGGTGCGCATGGTTTGGAAAATTTAAAAAAAATATATTTTTTGTATTCTACAGGAGTTGTTTAATACTACAGAAAAAGTTTGATTACCCTATCTAATAAATAAAGTGTAGAAAAAAAATATTAAAAATGTGTCTTTTTTGAGCTTCCAACAGGTAATAGTACCTTAATGGTTTTCTTGCACTCTAAATTATAATCTTCACTATACTCCTATTAGGAAGAATTTTACATATTAGGTTTTACCATTTTGTAGATCTTAACGAGACAAATGTATCAAGTTGACTTATCAAGTTATGAGTTCTACCCACAGAAAAATGTTGGTGGAAAACCTATTTCGCCTGCTTATTTAATTTTGGTCACAAAAATACATCTTTGATAATATAAAAAATTCTTCTTACCTGGACTGTCAGTAGCGCCGATGATTGTGTCTGGTTCTAAACCTCTGTCAAAACCGAGACATTTCTTCTCTTCTGGCTTTCTTACTTTTGTACTCTTGTTCTCTTTCTCTTGTCCGCCAGTGCTCAATTTTCTTTTTTTCGACTCATTTTCCTTTGCTTTCTTGGCTTTTTCAGCTTCATACGCAGCAATTAGTCCAGGGCAGTCTATAGAGAGACACATTAACAATGTTTTGTTGTAACTAAGGGAGCGTTCAAGTATTACGTAACGAATTTGGGGGGAGGAGGGGTCTTGTAAAACGTTACGATGCATTAAAAGGGCGGGAAGGAGGTTTAAACTACGCGTTACGTACCATTGTTTTTAGGTGGTTTAAGTAACGTTTTACTAGGGAGAGAAGGGGACAGAAAAACTTTACGGCGCGTTACATAGGGGAGGAGGGGTCAAAAATCTTCAAAAATTGCATTAAGTAATACTTGAATGCCCGCTAAATAGTGGTAATATATTAAAGTTTGGTATCAAAAATGCAGTAATCCAAACCTATGTAGCCATAAAAAAAGTTTCCCAGATAATTTTATATTTTATTTATTTACCTATTTATTTTAACGACAACAAAGGTAAAAAAAATATAAAAATAAATTGTACATATCATAATCACATAATAATACATTATCACAATCAGTTGCATTAGGGAAGTTAAAAATTAATAAAAAAATTATGCCTAAGATGGTGTCTAAGAAAGCTTTCAGATACACGAAAATCTAGGTGCACAATCATAGGCATATTCAGAGGGGGGCTCCCGAGCTGCGGCGCCCTCCAAAGGCAAATTTGTTTTTTTTTATTGCTAGGTTTATATATATTTATCGTTACCTATTTATCTTATCTTATTATTTGTAAAAATATCACAGGTCCTCAAAAAAAAATGGTGTGTGCTGGGTGTCGGACTAAGATTTTCTGGCGTATTTTTTTCCGTTGAACACGAACTTGGAGTTAAAATTAGGGGTCAGACAGCAAAAAATCGAGAAAATCTATAAAAATCACGATCTAGTATTTTTTTCTGTATGATATTGTAATTTTTTGGTTTCTACTTGTTTTTCTCTCTGGAATATCCAATTGTAATTTGCAAATACATTGATTCACTACTTATTGTGTCTTATTCAGTGACATTTTGTCTTTGGCAAAAAATAAGGAATCAGTAAATTAAATCGGTACATTTACTGGCAGCAACCTGCTACCACGGAATGTTTGGACTACGACTATATAAACAACAAGAGATAGAAAAAATTTTATAAAACAAAAAACAGAGCTTTTCAAATTATCCTTATAAAAAAGGTATCTAAGCATTTTTAATAAGATAAATAATAAGGGAGATATAAACGAAAATGTAATTTTGACACAAAAATTTTAGTCTAAAATGGGAAAAAAAAATTAATAACATGATTGTTTTATTCATTTGAATCCCAAATCATTCAAAATTTGTAAAAAAAAACAAACATTTAAAAAAAAGAAAAAAAAATCCTGAAAATTCGGTTTTTTGATTATAACTCGAAAAATATTGCATTTAGACAAAAAAGTTATATAACTTAAATTAAAGATCTTTTAAAAATACATAGTTTATGTTTTATAAAGTTTCGTGTATCTTTTATAGATTTTGAGATACTGACGTTTCAAATTAAAAAAAAAACGTTAATATCTGAAATTACGCCTCGATTTTCGGCTGTTTAACCCTCAATTTTGACTTCAGATTCGTGAATAGCGGAAAAAAATATGCATACGACATGTGGGATTTTTTCGCGACCCTTGTGATAGATACGCGGCTCTTGATCTCTCGTGGAAGTACCGATGGTCGTACCTTCCGTTGTCTCAGGGGCGCTGGCTCGCTTGCGAACCAGGCAGGGACCCGACAGCTGCCCGCTTTTAGCCCGGTCTCGGACGTGGTCTCGTTCTTCTTTATTTACAACATAGTTGGACATTCTTCCTACTGTCCCGCGGAATGCCCCGATATTTCGCGCGTCGCGCTCTCGACGCCGCTGTTCCAGCGTCTTACCAGCATTAGCCACCACAGCAGCCGGAAGCTCAAAATCGGTCATGTACTTCGGGGTACGACAGCCCTCTGGGAGTGCCGGGAAGTGCCGAGTATGTCTCGCATCGGAATTGGGAGAGCCAGGAGGTAGTAGACTGATATTCTGAAGTATATGGATCTTAGGTTCTGGTCGCTCCAAAGTGGCACCCACCGCTTGCCCGTGCTGATTGGGCGGGATACCAGGTGTGACCGGCCGTGATCTGAGGGATCCTTTCCAGTCGGTTCCGAACCGGGTTGTCAAGGGTTAGGGGGTGTAAAACCCATTTCACCCCGGTGGGTACTCAAGGGCTCGGCAGACCCTGTGTCCGTGCTCCGATTCTCTCGTGTAGACACTCCCTGACTTTCTGTCGATCCCCGTTCGCCTACAGTGGTCCCGAAGGTGGTCGAGGGTCTTGAGGGAATTGTGGCTACTGTGGAGCTCTTGCTGTTGGCCGTTCGGTTTGTCGAAATGATAGTTAGCGGTTTCCTTGCCCCTTCCGCCGTAAAATACATCGGTCTCCCTGCACTGTCTCGCGTCGGCAACTCGGCAAAACCAAGGACCTTCTGCCTTCGTCTCTGCATCCTCCGGAACCTAGCTCTGGTTCGCGAACGCGAGGCAGTGCGGGTGGCGTGGTTAGTTGTGGTTAGTGCTAGGGTCGGTCCCAGAGCCGAAGCAAGCAAGGGCTGCACCACTGCATCGGCAGATGCTGGAGAATTCTCTAGATCCGAAGCCAGTGGCTGTTCCGTCGCTTCGTCGGCAGGTGCTGGGAGGTACCCTAGAGCCGAATCCGGCGAACCCGGAGTGGTCGGGGTACTCATGACTCTGGCTGGTTGACAAAGGATACACCTTGGTTTAATTGACTAGATTTTATTGAAGTCAGATGAAAACCTTTAACAACTGTTACACTTTTCTTTATAAAAAACAACCTATTACTAAACCAGCCTGTGCTGGCTTCTAGGGCTTTCCCCTTGCCGTCCCTGAGAAGTGATTTCCCCTTTGACTTTACTTTAATTTAACACAAACAAAAATATCGACTCCCGTTGAGTAAACGCCCGGGCAACCGCCCCGCCAGAACCCTGGACTTTTCCCTATTCCCCTGAAACCGCAGGAACCCAATTCTACCCTTAGAATTGTTTACACCTCAATAACAAAAAAAAAAACAAAAAAAAACACGAACTACTGCGCGGGAGCTGAAGGCACAGTTTAAACTTTTAAAAATAATAATAAAAATCAATAGCAAATTCAAATCCCATAAAAACTTCAAAAACGAGAGCCACTAGAAACCCACACTAGAGAAATGAGCACCTCGAATGCTAAGCTTCCACTGGCAAATTCCGTAACACTTGACTCAAATTTTTAATGCGTATTGAAGAAATGTTATCAAGGTAAAATAAAAAAAATATGGACTTATGAAATTTCAGTCCAAAATAAGAAAAAAATATTTTGTTATTATTGTATTTTTGTTCTTTTTTATTATAAATCATTTAATTTATTCATTTGAATCCCAAATCACTTAAAATTTGAAGAAAAATCCAAAATTAAAAAAAATTATAATTTTCAAACTTTTTTCAGGGATATACCTTGAAAAATCCTGGTTTTTTGATTACAACTCTAAAAATATTGCATTTAGACAAACAGATTATATGACTTAAGTTAAAGGTCACATACATAATTTATGTCATATAAAGTTTTGTTTATATTTTATAATTTTTGAGATGACATTTTAAATTAAAAAAAAAAAATCGTTAATATCTAAAAATTACGCCTTGTCTTGATTATTTGCTGTTTGATCCCTAATTCTGACTTAAGATTCGTGTTCAGCGGAAAAAAATACGCCAGAAATCTTAGTCTGACACCCAGCACACACCACATTTTTTTGTTGTGGAGCTGTGTAATTCTACTTAAAATGACCAGTATAAATGCTCGGACTCATACGTTTATCCAATGTTGTCCTTGTGTCAATCCACTTGTTTTGTTGGATCGGACTTTCTCAGGCCGATCATATGACAGTAGTGTAAAAAGGGTTTGGATTCAAACTGACCTATGTGCATACTAAGGGTAAACGAATTATTTTTCCTACCATTCAGAAACACAAGTACGGGTCAGAATTCACCTCTCTGCAGAATAATAAAAAAAAAAGTAATATGTGTGCCGATCAAATAGAATATTTTTCGATGTCATTATCTCAAATAAAAGCTATATTCAAAAATATTTACATCCATAGAGGTGACTTTCTGTACTTTGCCTTCTGTTTTCTTTTGATCTTTTTTTAATAAGTTTTTAAATGTTTTTACCACATTTGTGGTCTTTAGCATTAGTTTTCATTTTGTATACAATTACATTTTTTAAGGAATGCTTAATATTGTAAACTTGTGAATACCCTAGTGGGTACTAACGTACCTGTAGTATTCCCTTTGTCTGGAAATAAATAAATAAATACTTGGTTGGATTTAGAAGTTGGGAATTTTAATTTTGGTAACACTTGCTTATACGGTTTTCTCCTATTTTCGGATTATTTGGCAAAATTTTTATATAGTCATATTATAGGGTCCCCAGGGATTGCAAATATACTGGCGGAGAAGAGAAATTATGTATTTAAATATTTTTTTTTCAATTAAACAAGCTTACAAGGCCTTGGAGTGAATAGGGGTGCTGGGCGGGGTAAAAACATATATATTAATAATTATTCACTAAAACATGACACATACAAACAAAAATCCATTGACAAAATACGCAGAAAATTGGAAAAAAAACTTTTAAGTTAAATCAAAAAAAAATGTAGGTTAGAAATCTAATATCTAATTGATTATAAATTCTTTCTACTGTCAAATTTAAAATAAGTATCAACAGTGTTGCCAGATTTAATAATTATGGGCCATCAAATTTTTTGATATTCCTTTTATGTCTGAAATTTAATTGGGAAAAATAAAAAGGTGCTAACCACAACTAACCAAAACTAACCATGACTGACTAAGGGCTTTTGATTTTGTCTAAAAGGTCGGTCATGGTTAATTCTGGTTGGTTAAAGCAGAAGCGGTCTTTTTTAATATGTCCTGGCATTTTCACGTCTGAAATATAATTGGGAAAATAAAAAGCTGCTTTGCTAACCAGAACTAACCATGACCGACTAGAACTTAGGGCTTTTGAATTTGCCTGAAATGCTAACCACAACTAACCAAAACTAACCATGACCGACTAAGGACGTTTGATTTTGTCTAAAAGGTCGATCATATGTTAAGAATTTTTCTGGTTAGTTAAAATAATAGGAAAAATAAAAAGCTGCTTTACTAACCAGAACTAACCATTTTGAATTTGTCTGAAATGTGGGGACGTATTAAAAAAGACCGTGCATGCTTATATGCTGGAATATCTTTCTCTAGATAGTCGCTCCTGTTAAACCGGCTTTTTATTTTCCCCAATTATATTTCATATGTGAAAATGCAGGGATGTATTAAAACAGACCTCGATTTGGCAACACTGCACGCTGACGTTTCTTGTCATAAAGGGGAGTTTTCGCATTATATGGAGAAAATCAATGGTAATTTTAAATCTAAAATCAGAATAAAAAATATTAAAACACATAATTTCTCTTCTCCGCCAGTATATTTGCAATCCCTGAGGACCCTAGAATATGACTATATAAAAATTTTGCCAAATAATCCAAAAATAGAAGAAAACCGTATAAGCAAGTGTTACCTTAATTTTTTATGTATTGTTGTTTTTTATTTTGAGCCTTACTTTTAATTTGTTTTGCAAAATAAGTACCGAAAGATATAAAAAATCAGCAAAAAAAGAAGTATTTGAAAGTTGAAAGCATAAAAGCATGAGCAAAACTATAGAACATATTTACATATGTTTTACATCAAAATTTGGTAATTGTCTCGAAAGTTGCCTCCTCTCCAATTTTGACCAAATTTGGTATACGGGGGTTTTTTGGGGTGCTGATTACGAATCTGCAAAATTTTTTTTTCGGCAACGTTTCGTTTACGAGATATTCATCATCAAAGTTAAAAATCAAACTAACCTAATTTTCACCATATTCCCCCTTCTTTTTGTACAGAATTCTTGATTGTTACACTAAAGTGGCACACAATATTTTATAAACCTTGTATTTTATTTATTTTAAACCTTTTTTTCATTAAATTGCGAACTTTCAAGTTCAAAGGCAGCAACCACATTTGTTTACAAAAAGGCTAGTGTATACATGGTTGCCTACACGTTGCGGCGTGTGAAAGTGGAGGTTTGCAATTAAATGGGAAAAAAATGTAAAATTAATATAAAAACAAGTTTTTAAAAGGTGTTTGTGAAATATTGTGTACCAATTTGGTGTAAAAATCAAGAATTCTGTGCAAAAAGAAGGAGAAATAGTGTAAATAAGGTTAGTTTGGTTTTCAACTTTGATGATGAATATCTCGAAAACGAAACGTTGCCGAAAAAAAATTTTTGCAGATTCGTAATCAGCGCCCCAAAAAACCCCCGTATACCAAATTTGGTCAAAATCAGAGAGAAGGCAACTTTCGAGACAATTACCCAAAATTTTTAAGGTCAAAGCAGAATTACTATTGAATTTTAACTTTGGAGCATTAACGACCGTTTATTAAAATTTGTTACTTGAGGTTCTGGATCAGATAAAAGCTGAATCTGATTGACCTTATGGACATTAAACATAGTCACACATCAAAACAGTTTTTCTTTACATAAATAAAAAAATATCGAGAATATTTACCCAAATTTTCTTCAGGTTCCCAAGTATTGTCTTTATCATCATACCCAATCCACTTTAAAAAGTACTCTTTATCCCCTTTCTCATTTATCCGACTATCAAGAATTTTCTCCACAACATATTCCTCAGGAGCCACAGGATCTGCTACGACAGGAACTGGACTACTTCGTTTGCTCATTTTGTTTAGCTTTGTAACCAGACACCTGTATAAAAAAATGCTTTATTTTCAAAACTGCATCTAATTACTCACCAACCTTGGTATGAAAAAGTAAGGTTTTAGAATGTATTTTCACTGGTGTATGTATATTTTAGAAAAAATGCTATCGTACCTTATACTAAATCAAAAATGTAGTAAATATTCCCAAAAAATTAGACAAAACCTTTTTTTCTTGCGAAAAAATGCTCAAACAATCAATAAGCCGCCGACAACACCCGCCATAACAAACTCAGCAACAAACGGTGTTGCCAGATTTCGAACCATTGTTGCCAGATAGATCGGATCGAAAATCTCTACCAGCCGTCCTGGAAAGTCGCTACTTTGGGTATTTTTCAATTACAGAGCACAGTGCGCATTAATGCTGCATGATGCGAACATTAATTCAACCAGCGAAGTCCGATTATGCGAGGCGTTGCGATAGTTGAAACACTGTATATATAGTAAGAAAAATAGGAAATTTTTATTAAATAATTATCGACTTATCTTTAAAGTCGAAAGTTGATTAGTAGCAGCTGGTACAATGTATTTTTTGTACTATTTATGGTATTGTAGCCTTGCCGCTTGGCCGGGGAAAGAGCAAAAAAGCCGGGATATACCGCTTCTCTTTTGCTCCGTGTGCTGATATCGGTCGGCCGAAGGTCGGCGGCCTGTTTTAGTAGATAGTCTCGAAGGGTAATCGCGTTGTTGTCGACATTATATTATGGAATAAAAACGAAAGCAAAAGGTCATAATATAAATATAAATGTAAATACAAAATTTGTAATAAGTAAATCGTTCAAAAATTAAAAATGGAATGTCCCAATCTAACTCAGAAAAAGTTGCTATATACAAATAGGTTTCCACACGACAAAATTTGAAACAGGAATGAAATGTAGTTTTTTTAATATTGTCGTCTTTTAATTGAAAGATTATTTAAAATTAACAAGTTAATTCTTTATATTTTTCATTAAATAAGTAAAAAAAATATTTTCTTTATTGAGGCAAAACAACAAACCAAACTCTTAGGTTTACTGAAAATGCTTTAAATCTAACAATACTAGTATAACCCAGATGGCCAGTGTTACCGAACAAAAAGTTACCCATCAGTAGTTGTTACCACATTGACGTTAAGTTAACGGCAATTTGTTACTGAGTCAAGTTTGCCTACAAGTTGTTAAAAACCTAATGGCCGGTTGCACCAAAAGTATGTTAAGTAGACCTTTATTAAGGAGCTCTTAAAATTAAGGGTAACTTAAATTATTTTCGCTTTCACCATTACATTTTTATTGCAACTTAACTAAGACTACTTAGAAAGATGGCAACGTTGCATCGTTCTTCTTTTTTATTGTTGGCCTTTACAACGCGAATAATCAGAATTAACTGATTTTAGATCTTTCCTTTTCTAGCTTGTGTGTCATTTATATGATAGAAGTAATCCGACTTGAATCTTTGTGAATAATTAAAACTTTTTTTTTTCATTTTATAGACATTATAATACAAAATCAGTAGTTAGTTTGTGATTTTTTGTTGTAAAATTAATAACAATATGGAAAAAAGATCAAGGGCGCCTTTCTTTACGGCCATGGAAAGGGAATAATTATTGTCAATATGAAATATAAACACAAATTCATCATTTTAAAAATAAAACTTTTATTATTTTATATGAACAAATTAAATATTCCTAATTTACAAGTAAATACTTAAAATTTAAAAGCTAATACAAACTTGTCATGTTTAAACTAAAGCTCATCTTCGATTTGCTCAAGTAAGCTGAGCACTGTTGGTTTCGTTAATTTGAACCTTTGAAAAATGTAAGATTATCCATCTCGTCAAAACAGTTCTTTTTAAAAATAACAGAACAATGTCCAAAAGAATAAAAACAGGTAAATAAATCTCAAAATTGCCATAAGTAATAAAAATTCACTGTTTCTACATTTTTCTTGGAAATCTAATTTACATCGCATTTATAATATCACAATCCAAAACACCATTGTTTAAAAACTTGGTTTTTACATAATTTTTATCAAATTAATTATTTGAAACTACAAACAAACGAAAAATAAATAAACAATAAACAAAATATTTGTCAAATGTCAACTTTAAATTACTTATGGCCGGTTGCACCAAAAGTATCTTAAGTAGACCTTTATTAAGGCGCTCTTAAAATTAAGGGTAACTTAAATTGTTTTCGCTTTCACCATTAGATTTTTATTACAACTTAAGTAAGACCACTTAGAAAGATGGCAACGTTGCATCGTTCTTCTTTTTTAATGTTGGCCTTTACTACGCGAATAATCAGAATTAACTGATATTAGATCTTTCCTTTTCTAGCTTGTGTGTCATTTAAATGATAGAAGTAATCCGACTTGAATCTTTGTAAATAATTAAAACTTAAATTTTTTCATTTTATAGACATTATAATACAAAATCAGTCGTTAGTTTGTGATTTTTTGTTGTAAAATTAATAACAATATGGAAAAAAAAGATCTAGGGCGCCTTTCTTTACGACCATGGAAAGGGAATAATTATTGTCAATATGAAATATAAACACAAATACATCATTAAAAAAAAACTTTTATTATTTTATACGAACAAATTAAATATTCCTAATTTACAAGTAAATACTAAAAATTTAAAAGCTAATACAAACTTGTCATGTTTAAACTAAAGCTCATCTTCGATTTGCTCAAGTAAGCTGAGCACTGTTGGTTTCGTTAATTTGAACCTTTTGAAAAATGTAAGATTATCCATCTCGTCAAAACAGTTCTTTTTAAAAATAACAGAACAATGTCCAAAAGAATAAAAAAAGGTAAATAAATCTCAAAATTGCCATAAGTAATAAAAATTCACTCTTTCTACATTTTTCTTGGAAATCTAATTTACATCGCATTTATAATATCACAATCCAAAACACCATTGTTTAAAAACATCGTTTTTGCATAATTTTTATCAAATTAATTATTTGAAACTACAAACAAACGAAAAATAAATAAACAATAAACAAAATATTTGTTAAATGTCAACTTCAAATTACTTAAGGGATCATTAAGTACAGAAAATCCTACACTTAAAGTTAAAGGACCATTAAAAACCAATTTCAGCTGGTGCAAGAAACATTTGAAACTTAAGGGGCAGTTAATGCTTAAGAACAACTTAAGTGTCGCAAAAAGTGTTGGTGCAACCGGCCATTAAGGGATCATTAAGTACAGAAAATCCTACACTGCAAGAAATATTTGAAACTTAAGGGGCAGTTAATGCTTAAGAACAACTTAAGTGTCGCAAAAAGTCTTGGTGCAACCGGCCATAACACCGCAAAAGGCATAGAAATAGTCAGCAATACTTGTATGCAAATACCGTACAATTTACGCACAAATAAATTGGCACTGTTACTTTTTGTAGCCAAGTTGTCCTTAAGTTGTAAGAAATTTACTTCCTATTTTGTACTTTGTACTTAACCAAGGGTGGTAAACTTAACACACAGGTTTATCACCCTTGGTACTTGACAACTTTTTGCGGAGTATGGATTGTAGAGGTAAGGATCACACTCTCTTATGGCTGTTTTGCTCAAATAGTAGCCCCAGAACATAGAATTAATACATACCCAGAATAGCATTTACTAGAAGGCTTTGGTGATGCTAAAGGGAACCAATGAAAACCATTACCTTGCCCGCAATAAATAAAATGAAGCTTAAAAACGGTTTTTGAAGCACAATGCCATCTTAATTTACTGCAATTTGAAGACCATTTTTGAAACACAGAGATGGTGATCCCAAGGGTGGTAAACTTAACAAGGAGTGCTCGATTTATACTATTCGTCCGCAGATAAGGTTATGTTTGTGACGTCACCGGATTGGCCAAAAGGTAGATTTATTTTATTAATTTTTGTTAAATATTCAACTTTTAAAAATTAATTAGGATTTACACCTACTGTTAGATCGTATTGTATACCACTTGATAAAATTAAGACTTTATACTACTTGTAACCAAAACAATAGGGCAAACGTATTACGTCACAAATATCGAATTGACATTTAAATCGTCGTATATGTGCTTAAATGGGATCCAGGACTCCTTCTTAAGTTCACCATCCTTGGGTTATCCTTACACCTATAGAATTCATGTTGCGGAGGTAGGTTCCCGGCGAATTGCATCAGAGAAATAGAAGGAGGTCTATTTCTCTGGTTGCCATCCACGATAGCTATCTGGGGCCCGATTCTGTAAGCAAATTTTTTGATATTCCTTTTCCCTATCTCTTTCGAAACAGTGACAAACTTATGAGTTACATTTAAGGGCAAGAAGGACCTGTGATCCCTATTTTGATATTCTCTATCCTTATATTTTTACAGAATCTCAGCTCTGGGGATATTCGCATAGCCAACTTAAAAATACTAGTAACTATACCAAACAAATAAAAGGCCCTAATAATTATAGGTGTTTTTCAACTACAGAGCACAGTGCGCATTAATGCCGCATTATGCGAGCAATAATTGAAAGATGTTAAAGGCATAATGCGCTTTGTGCCGTAATTGAAAAACACCCTATTAATATCCTATCAGTCAAATTTATTTTACTGGCAAAAATAGAATGTGACATTACTACACTATAATACTCTTTGGTTTGACAAATCACAGGAAACATTCTTCATTAATAATTTGCCCCTTTAATGGCCGGTTGTATAACCCAACAATTTTATAGAACCCTTAGCATCAAGAGGCCTGTTTGTTATTCAGAAATAGAGTACTCTATTTTACACTTTTTGTCAATAAACTGTTGTTATCGTCAGTGTAAATTAGGACCTGGGACGCTATTCTTGACCATTCGCATCTTTCACGATCCGTCAAATCTGTTGATAAATTAAATGACAATTCGACGGATTCTGAAAGATGCGAACGACCAAGAATAGTGCTCCAGGTGTTTGGTATGAATTCTGGTGTAAACTAGTTGGCACTTAATTACTGTAACTCTCGAAGTAGTAAAGTTAAATGCATTTTTATTACAAGACTTGAAGTTGATTGCCATTAAAGCCATTTTTAATTTCTGATATAAGTCTAAAACGCGTTTGGTATAAAAGTCAAATACAGAACTTACTTACTCCTAGTTCCTCTTTTTAGTCCTACACTGACCTACTTTGTTCTACTCACTGACCTTCAAGTTAGGTTATCTATGGTCCCACTCTAAACTTGCTAACCAAGACCAAAGGGGCGTGTCCATTTTCAAGTAAATTTGCTTAGATCACTTTCAAAAAGTTATTGGGAAGGTGTAAAAAAAGGGGCTAGAGAGATATTGCTGAAATTTTTCTCGCGCTGAAAACCCGGGGCTTGTTAGAGCTTGTAGTGTACACGTTTGATCAAAAGGGAAAAGTTTGCAAGGTTTGATATCGGGACCGTTCCGAAATTTTAAAAAAAGTTGAAAGGACATCCCCTTTTTATTTACAAAAGTAAAAAAATAAAAATTTAGAAAAAGGGGGGAAACGTGTTTGGAATGGGGGAAAAAACTAATATGTTTTAAATTTAAAAGGGGTTTAACTGTACCCTAATTAAAAGGAACGTGCATTGTAAAAAATTTTAAAAATGGGGGAAAAAAGCAAACTGCATTAAAAAAATTAGCAGGATTATTCGAGACATCTGAAAATGAAATTCAACGCAAGTTACACAACTTAAGAACGCAAATGAATCAAGAGGGAAAAAAAATTAAAAAAAAAAAAGTGGACAAGGAACAAATGAAATATATAAGAGAAATAATTTTTTTTATTTTTAAAAAAATTTTTGTTAGCTGCAAACCTCAAAGTTCTACGGAGGATAATTTGGTAAGTTTGGTTTAATTTTTTTAAATAATCAAAAATATTCTTAACGAGGACAACTTTTATTTTTTATTTTTTTTTTTACTTTTTTTTTTTAAAAAAATTTTTTTTTATATATATTTGTATTGCCATGGAAAATTTCCCTTTTGGGGGGAAAAAAATATTTTTTTAAATTCCTCAAAAATTTTTTTTTCGCATCTTGGGAGCAATTGTGAGAGTTTCTGTTATTAAATTTAAAAAATTTTGTTTGGGATGATCTTCATTGCGCCACTGACCATTTATAATATTTCCAACATTTTCTATATCGAACATACTTGGGTTATATTGCTTTTGACGTTTTTTGGGAAAAAAAAAATTATGAAGGGCACATAGAGCCAAAACTATTTTGGTAATTTTTGGGGGACAGAGTTGAATAGGTTTTCTTAAAACCCGAAAACTTTTTAAAATTCCAAATACATTTTAATTTTATCCTTCTTCCCGGGGACAGCCGGTAAAAAAACGCGAGGGCCCAGGCTTTTTTTTAATGGAATGGTTTAAGCAAGTATATTTCATTGCAAATGCGTCCCCCGTTACGATAAATACGGTGATAGGGTTGCTCTTCCTGGTGCCCCGTGGAGCAGGCAATTTTACAGTATTTTTTCCCAAAACCCGTCGATAGAGAACACATTTTAAAAAAACACCACCATCCGATACTCTGCCATTGCAGCCAACATCCACATAAGTTATTCGTAATGTGCATCAGCCAAAGACATTAAAACTATGCTGTTTTCCCCTTATAGTTGAAATAATATTCCCCCGCAAGGTGGAGCTTGCATAACGATATGTTTTCCGTGGGGGGGCTCCTATACATTTGGGAAAAAAATTCCCAAAAGATTTTCAAAATCTTCAGCAATTTTAATCCATTCTGCTTATAGTAGGAATAAAAAAAATTTAAATAAAATATAATGTTTTTCAGACTCAAAGAGAAGAGGTTTTAGAAATAGATGGCCAAATTTTTAACAATAAAAAGGGAGAGAAAGGGGGAAAAAAACCCCAAAGGGGGTTTTTTTCAAAAAAGGCACAAAAAGGATTTGTAAACCAACTGAAGAGGATCCCTTTTTTGGTTTTAAAGCAAAAAAAAGTGATGGCCGGGCCCCTTTAGATAATTTTCAGTTTTTTTGGGGGGATTATGTTGCATCAGAGTTCCCCGGATCCTTACATTCTGAGCAGCTCCAAAATAGATTGAAAAGAATGATACAAAGGGCTTTTTGGGAAAAACAGAACTGGCTGATGAAGAACTAGAATTTCAACCCGGGCCCCCCTTTTCCCTTTTTTTTTCTCCTGTGTCCTATGAAGGAGATAGCTCAAATGCGTAAAACCCTGAGCAGTCATCATGTAATAAAAAAATTTATTATACGGGGAAAGCAAAAAACAAAGTTGTAGACATTTACCGTACCTTTAAATATTTTTTTTGCAGAGCTTCCACAATTGCACAAACAGGAACAATCCTTGGATCGTACATACAGGGATTCGATATAGATACATGAGGGAAGGGGGGGGAATCACCTGCAACATTTTCAGTTATTGTATTTTTCATTCTTTTTTTATTATTACACTTTCGTTTATAAAAAAAAAAATATTTTTTTTTCGAAGAAGTTAATTATTTTTTTTTTTGGTTTAATTCTAAAAAGGTTTACCTGTTGCAAAAAAAACGAAGTTTTTGGGAAAAAAAGTTTTTCTGCTCTAATAGCCTGTCGCATTTTGGTATTTTTTCTTACATATTTTGACCTTTATCAAATTAAGCAAATAATCAAAGTCTTCTGCAGACATTCGTAGAAATTTTTTTAACTGCAGTGGATCTTCTTTTTTCAACTCGGCGAGAAGCTTCTCATGAATGCCTAAAGTAGATCAAAACTGAATCCAGTTTCTTACCCAAATTTTTCTACGCTTTTTTAACTTTTTTTCCCTTTTTTTTTTTTGTTTTTTTAATGTAATATATGTCACAACTGCAGCAGCAGCAAATTGCCGGGATGACATTGTGTGTCCCTTTTTTTTAAAAAAAACTATGAAAAAAGAGCTTGCTAAAGTTACTTGCTAGAATAAATTGGGGAAAAAATGATAATTTTAATGGACAACCAGAAAATACTTGCTAAAAAAAATATCGCAAGTTACTTGAAAGGGGGACACGACCTTAAAATATTGCTTAAATCTCCAGTGAAGCCAATTACATTGCTTGTTTGGGATTTTTTTGTGCAAAAGGGTTTCCCCAAAATGATTGGTGCAACCGGCCATAAATAAAATCAACAAAAAAAAGAAAACAGATAATATCATATTTTTTAGGTTAGAAATAAAACAAAAATTTTCCAAAACCCTTCTGCTTTATACCCCTGACTAAAAAAAAAAGTTTGATAATTTTAGTTTAGTCAGAACATGCGTGTGGAGAGAGAAAGGTAAAAAACCCCCCTTTTTTTCTTCCTCTCTAGCTCGTTTGGCACTCCCCCAAGGCAAGGCTGTCTCTAGCAGGTATACGTCAAATAGAAGCCTAAAAAAAGCAAGCGGTTTTTTTTTACACGCACCAATTTGTTGAACGCAACCTATTTTATGCGATCTTCGCTTGTTTTGGGGCGGTTTCCTTTCCGGGGATCTACTAGCCCCAAGATAAATAAAATAAACTAATAAATTGGAAAAGGGTTATTATAAAACAAATTAAACATTTACTATACAAACTTCTAAAACATGTCTAAACAAGGCGGTTTTGTAACTTTCCTTAAAGGATTATATTACGACGAATTTAAATGGGGGGGGTTTCTTGTTTTTTTGAATAAGGGGTTAAGTGACATTGTTTTTTTTCGGGCCCCGTTTAAAAACTTTTGGGTATTCGCGCTTAAAAAGAATAGCTCAAGAATGCCAAGGAATTGAACTTGTACCTTCTCAAGCTTAGTTTTAACCTAGTTCTTTAAATTATTTGTTAGTTAAAATTAAAGGTGTTTTCCAGAAATGGCGCAATGTGTTTTATTGCCAAGACTTTTGTTGTTTTGGGCCTTCCTTGTTACTTTTATTACAGTTGAATCTGTTCGTACAGATCGAATACCTCCAAATTTTGTGTATATTTTAACAGATGATCAAGATCTTATGTTAAATGGTTTGGTAAGTACATATTTATAGACTGCCCTAAAACCATACAGTAAATAAGTATTAGGCATAAATTTTTCTTTACAATTTTTATAAATAAACAAAGATATGCTTCATATCAAGAGTGGGTAAACTTAATCTCTGTTAATTATAATAAATAAGGATATTGTAATTTACAGTATAGGTTTTTTATCTTCGACTATTGTTTAGTATAACTAAATCAAAGTTTATACTGCACATAAATTAATAGCTAGCATCCCACACTTTTTATAAAATTTACTTGTGCAAATAAAATCTTTAAACAGCTTTAGTATAAAAAAAATACAGTAGAAACTCTCTGGGGCTAAAGCAAAAGGGGGAAAAGGTTAAAATTTTAATTTTTAATTTTTTTTCTTATCGGGGAACTGAATTTAAAGGGGTTTTAAAAAAAAGTTGACTTAACAGGCTTATTTAGAGATGTCGGCATATTCAATTTTTGTTTTATTATTTTTTTTTTGTTATTATCTTTTAATTTTTTGTGAATTAACAAGCTATTTTGGTGATACACTGGTTCAAAGCAATAAAGTTATGGGGGTTTAAATTTTTTAATTAAGGGCCAAGGAAAAAAATTTCTGTTTAAGTTATAGAGGTTTTTATGTTATTGAGGTTTGACTATCGGGGGTTTTAGTACATTGTTTTTTTTTTCTGAAGGATTATTATAATAAATATCATTGCAATTTGCAGGTAGCAATGAAGAAATCTTTGAATCTAATTGGTGACTGGAAAATTTTTTTTGCAGCGAAATATACTTATAATTTTTTTATTCATCTTCATGTTAAAAAATTTTTTTTAAATGTATAATATGATGTATGGTTTATTGGGATTTTCAATTTTTTTTTAAAAAAACTAGAGAATTTTTTAAAAGAGAAAATTTTAATTTTAAAATAATTTATTGCTTTATTTTTTTTAAATAAATTTGTAACATCCTATGGGGTGCACTCCCCCGGGTGTTTTTTTTTAAAAAAACAAAAACTAGGGCCTTATTTTTTTTTTAACGTTTTGTTTTTTTTTTTAAACATTTCTTTTCTTATTGTAGGTACAGGGTTTTTAAATGAATGTCTGAAAAAAATTTATCTCACCCCTATTTAAACGATGGGGTTATTATAAATTGTTGCAAGGTTTTTTGTATTGTATTTTGCTTATGTCTTAATTATTTAGAAAATTCTGTATTTATCGTATAAGTTAGTATTTAGTTCACATGTTAGTAATAGTAATTGTAACTTGGGTTTCCCCTGAATAAATAAATAAACTAAAATAAAAATAAAGAAAAAAAAAATGTTCCAATATGTTAAAAAAAAAAATACTTGGATAAAAATAGGACAGTTGTCTTGTCTATCATACATTGAAAAACTTGGGGTCAAAAATGATTTGTTTTTTTTTTACTTTTATATTTGAATTACCCCTTTAAACTATTTTCAAACTAAAGCTCCCGGGGTGACATTTAAAGTCTAAGAAAAATATGTTCTTAAAGTTTTTTTTAAGTATTTTATTTTTTCAAAAAAAAAAATTTATCATTTTTAATTTTTTTAGAATATTTTTAAAATGGAAAAAGCGGAAATTTTAAATTTTCTTAGCAATTGAAAAAAATTTAAAAACGGTTTAATTTTTAACAAAAATATTGTCAGTGTTATTCAATAATTTTAGTAGGCAACCTGTTAAAAAATGACATTTTGTTAAACATTCTAAAACCCTTTTTTAAATTTTTAAAAAATTCTAAGTCCATTGCTAAATTTCAACGCGATCATCCTGGCCCTTAAAAAGTTATCCCATTTAGCTAATATTAAAGGTGGGGCTATCACGGGTTTTGTTACACATATATTTAAAAATATAGATAACAAAAAATATATTATTAGCAGTGAAAAAAAAATTTGTCCCCAAATCCCCAAAAAAACCAACCGGGGGAAAAAAAAAATTTTTTCCCAATATAATATCTAAGCAAAATTTTTTTCAAAAGGGTTTCCCCAAAAAAAAAAGGTCAAAAGGTATGGTTAATTTAAATAAAAATGAACAAAATTGTGATTCTCTCTGTATATTGTCAATTCTCAATGAATCAATTAAAATATCTCTTAAATAGTTTTAAAAAAATTACATTTGACTGACTATCTTCAATGTTGTTGGGGAAAAATGATAATTTTTAAACTAAAAACTTTTATTATAATTTTTATTATATCTGCAATTGCAAGCAGGAAAAACATTAGAGCTTTTTCAAGCTTTTCTTTTTAAAAATTAACAGTTATCTTTCAGATTTAGATGTCCATATTTCTCAAACTATTAAAGATAGAAAATCAAATATGGCATATTTTAAAGCTCTTTTGGGGATAGATAGCTTAGAAGATAGAATATTAATGGTGACGACTATTTATTTTTTTTTTTTTTTTTGTAAATACACCTATCTGTTTTTCCCAAATCGGAGTACAATTTTGACAGGAAAATATCCGCATAACTTTTGGGGTTTTTAATAATTCCCGTCGGGAAAAATTTTCCCCCGAAATTGGGGAAAAAACCCATGAACCGCATTCAATAGCTGCAATTTTAAAAGCCAGGGCGAATTACACTACTTTTTATGCTGGAAAATATTTAAATCAGGTAATTATGGCGGCAACAACATGAATTTGTTAGTATTTGGGTGTGTTACAATCAGTATAATCTTTTAACTTTTAGAACCATTCTTGAACTGTCAAGAGTGGTTCTACAGAATGGTTACTATATAAAAGGAACACTTATGATGTCCTTCTGGGCTGTTCTAAAGCATAAAAGGAATATACTAATTATGACATTGGTCATAGCCGAAATTACTGACATAGGTCAAATTAACTCTTACATAAAATAAGGGCCAAGTTCCTATCAAAAAATTTGGGTCTCTTAAACTAGTCTAAAATTCGACTTAGTTCGTTTTAACTTGGCAAGTTTTTTACTGGTATGTCTGTAATAATGAAAAAACTGTATTGTTAAAAAAAAAAGGAAAATTTATTAATAGAGGCAGATTAGTAAAAAAGTTCGAAAGTCAAAGAAAACTTTCCAACTCAAAAAAGAGTGGATCAAAGAGTGACCATAAGAGGTGAGAAAAAGACATACAAATATGTATTTTATACAAATTACTCATTGCAAAAAATTAGGATGAGCATTGTTTCTCGTTTTTTTCAAATTTTTGGGGAAAAACCCCCCCAAATTAAAAATTGCAAAATAACAGTGATATTAAAGGTTTTCTTACTGCAATTTTTTTTTAATGGACCTTGGGGAAAGGGGAAGAAAAAAATACATCTTCATTCCTGAGAACGTTGTAAACCAGCCCTCATAGACTAGGTGGGGGTGCAATCATACCCTAAAGCCCCTAAAATATACAAAGTCATATGCAACTTTAAAATTGCAAAAAAATCAGATTTTTAAGGACAAGTCTAATAAGAAATAAAGGCATATAATAATCAACTACCTTATCTAACAGTGAAACCACCCTTATCAATATGAAAAATTGAATGAAATGCTAGCTTTTTCAAAAAAAAAATTAGGCTCATATTTTTTTGATCCAAGTATATAAAGCAGGTGTACTCGGATTTTTCAAGTTCACTTTTAACCAAAACTACTTTTGCAATATTCATCGCCTAAAATGTAAAAAATCATAGACAACTTTAAAAAAAAATATTTATATTTTTTAGGATATCTCAAATATGATATTAACATAAAATCAACGTTCAGAGTGAGTTTTGATAGTAAAGCACCCCTAAAATTAAGGGTAAAGACACTCTTATTATGGAGAAAATTAAATAAAATGTTGACTTATGCAAAAAGCCTTTGCATCATATTTTTTATCCATAAGTGTAAAAAACCGGCCTTAGATTTTTCGGAAAATTTATTTTTTTTCAAAGCGAACCCCCCCAAGGAGGTTTTAAAATTATCCCCCCAAAATTATATAGAATCATATACAGCTTTAAAAGTTGGTAAAATATATTCATATGTTTCAATACATGTCTAATACGAAATAAATGTATGACCACTATTTGGAGTAAGTTTTGATCATAAACCATCTAAGATCTGTTTTTACCCTTAGATTAAAAAATACGAAGCTAAAACTTTTTTTGAATAAGCTAACATTTTTCATAATGCGGACTTACCTTTAATTTTAAGGGTGGTTTATCATCAAAACTTACTTTGAAAGGTGTTTTTTTTGGATGTCTGTCATCTGAATATTTTTTTACACAATTTTAAGTTGTATATGATTTTCTACTTTTTAGGGGATGAATACACCCTCTTGAAGGGGGGTTTTTTTTTGGGAAAAGGACTTTTAAAAAACTAGGGGAAAACCCTTTATATACTTGGTTTAAAAAAAAGAGGCTAAGCCTTTTTTTTAAAAAACTAGCATTTTTTTTTAAACTTTTTATTGATAAGGGTGGGGTTTCCTTTTTAAGGATTGAATTTTTGCAAAATTTTCTTTAATCCCTTTTAAATTTTCCAATTTTTTTTCAATTTTTAAGTTAAATA
>JAHBCN010004055.1:67743-125041 GCA_019359885.1 Listronotus oregonensis
ACCACTTTTTTTTGTTTTTGGGACCTGTGTAATTCTACTTAAAATGACCAGTATAAATGCTCAGTCCCCATATGTTTACCCAATGTTGTCCTTTTTCAATCCAACTTGTTTTGTTGGATCGGACTTTCTAAAGGCCGATCATATGACAGTAGTGAAAAAGGGTTTTGGGATTCAAACTGACCTATGTGCATACTAAGGGTAAATGAATTTTTTTTCCTACCATTCAGAAACACAAGTACGGGTCAAAAATTCACCTTTCTGCAGAATAAAAAAAAAAGTAATATTTTGCCGATCAAATAGAATATTTTTCAATGTCATTATTGCAAATAAAAGCTATATTCAAAATATTTACATCCATAGAGGTGATTTTTCTGTACTTTGCCTTCTGTTTTCTTTTGATTTTTTTTTTTAATAATTTTTTTAAATTTTTTTACCACATTTGTGGCCTTTTGCATTAGTTTTCTTTTTGTATACATGAAAAGAAAATAGATTTTTTTAAATTTTTTGAATTTGGCGCGCTTCTTGGGGTTTTTATTATAAATGTCAAACTGATTAGTTTGAAGTTGATTTTGGACGTTAGAATTATTAATAATATTGTATTGGGAAAAAAGGCCGTAAAGTAAATTTTGAATGAGATTTTTTTTTTGTGAAGAAACGATTAAATTTTTTGGGAAAAATAAACTTTGAATGCCCGTTTCTTTTTTTTCCCAGGTGAGGTTTTTTTACAATAGTGTTCTAAAAAAAGTGTTTCCTTTGATAAGAAACTAATAAAATAAATTTTTTTTTTTCCAGAAGCAACACTTAAAATTTATTTCCATCCAAAACCATAAGATATAGTCTTATAAAACGATTTTTTGTTTATTGAAATACCTAACAGACAAAACTATGGAACAGCTTTTTTTTGAATTTGCAGTATTGCCCCCCGGGTGATGGAAAATCAAACGTCTCTTGTGTAACCTCAATAACAACAAAAAATAAAAAGGGGTGTATGCTACCCCAGAAGAACTACTTTGCTGGTTTTCAAAAGAGTTGATGAAGACAGCTGCGTATAATAAAGTGAAAAATAGTTAAAAAAGATATCAGACAAGAAATTTTGGGAAAAAATGACAAACGAACTAAATAAAGTCTACATAGATGAAGATGGAATTTTTTACAATTTGGAGAGCAATATCTAGAAGAAATGGATCAAAAGCAAGCATCTGGGGGTTTAAAAAAAAAACAGTTTAAAATTTAGGAAAAACTTATACTAAAAAGGGGGAGACCCAATAGATACAGGTACACTGGTGGATCTTATTGCTGCGGGTTTTCCCCGGGTTTGTACTAGAGAAGATAAATACAGAAGCAATGAAGGATACAGTAAATTTATTCAATGAAGAAAAAAAGTATGAATTTTTGGAAAAAAAAAAGGAATGGGGCATACAGAAAATATGAAAAAAAAAAGAAAAAAAAAAAAATGAAGAACATACTCCTTGCAAAATATGCAAAAGGGTTTAAAAAAAAGGTCTCGCTACCCCCCCGAGGCTGTATGCTGGTTTAAGGTTAAAGATGTCGATAGTTAAAAAATAGAAACTCTATAAGGCATGAAAATTTTTAATTCAGTGATTGAAGCAGAGTTAAATGAAACAGAACAAAAAAACTAATAGTGACACCACAAAAAAAAAGTCAAACACTATTAAATGATTTAGAAATATATGGAGTATATGATTCAGGCTCAAATTTTTTCTCTCATTAATTCCAAATTATTAAAATTAAAAACAAAAAAACAGTTTAAATAAAGAAAATTTAGTTACAATTAGTGGTTTTAAAAAAAGACAAGTGGTTTGACAAATCTAAAAAAAAAATTTTTTTGAAAAAGAAAAAAAATATAGATGTTTTTTCATTGATAACCAAATTTCCCCGATATGATTTTTTTTAATGGATTAGACATGATAAAGAAATATAATCTGGTACAAAATGGGATTTAAAAATAACTCACAAACCATACATACATCAAGAAAAAAAAGGGAAAGGATAAATAAAGAAAGAAACGGGGGTAACAAATAAAAGAAAGCAATACGAAATAAATTTTAATGAGCATATTAACGAAAAGGAATTTAAAAAAAAAGTTAATCATTTAGATAAAAAAAAAAGGGAAGAAATTAATAAAATAATACAACAATATAAATCAGTATTTGCCAAAGACAAGTATGATGTAGGAACATTAAAAAAGAATATGAAAAAAGAATAGATTTATTAGTGGATAAATACTGCAAAAAAGGCCATACAAATCCCCATAAAAAGACAAAAAAAAGCGGAACAGATAGCAAAACTATTGGATAATAAGCTTATAGAAAAAGTCATACAGTCCATTTGCAGCACCGGTAACATTGGCAAAGAAGGAAGAAAATAAAAATAAAAACTATTTGGCTTTAGGGATTTAAAAAAATTTTTAGTGCCACGGGCCCCCCCTTTCCCTTTGGGGAAAAACCTTATTAATTTAAAACAAGGAATTGCAATTATTTTACAAGCCTAGACATAAATTTTGGTTTTTTTGGGCTATACCTCTAAGAGTAAAGACAGGAAGAAGACAGGCTTTGTAACGCAGGAAGGACATTTTCAATGAACTTGTTTACCATTCGGTTTAAAACCCCTCACCAGCAATATTTCAAAGAATATTAAGTAATATACTTAGAAAATATAAACATGGATTTTGCCGTGAATTACATAGATGATATCCTGATATTTTCCAAATCATTCGAAGAACACATAAGTCATTAAAAAAAAAATTTCTGGAAGCAATTCAAACAAAAAAGGATTTCGATTAAAATTTACAAAATGTACATTTGCATCAGATTCAATCAAATACTTAGGACATATTATTCAAAATAATTGATAAAACCAGTGAAGGACAACTTAATTTCGATAAAATTTCCCAGTCCCCAAAAACCCAATTTTAAATTTTTTAATTTTTTGAAAAATCGACTTTTACCACGAATACATACCAAGAAGTGAAAAAAAATACTAGACCCACTAAAATAACTTACTTAGAAAAAATCAGAAATTCTTTTTGGGCTGAAGAATGTAAAAAAAACGTTTGAGAAAAAAAGGGGGCTTATTATGTTCACAACCAATATTAGAAATATTCGATCAAGATCTACCAATTAACATTTATACCGATGGATCGCTGGAGGCGTTGGAGCAGTTTTGAAACAACTACAAACAGATGGAAAAAAAAAAACCAGTAGCCTACTTTTCAAGAAACTAACTGGAGCACAAAAGAAAAAAAAAGGCGATATATTTAGAATGTTTGGCCATCAAAAGCATTTTAGATATTGGCAGTACTGGTTAATAGGTAAATCATTTACAGTTTACTCAGACCAAAAACCATTGGAGAACATGAATTAAAAAAATAAGAACAGATGAAGAGCTGGGCGATCTGATGTATTATCTTTCACAATATGATTTTAAAATAAAATATTCCCCGGGAAAAGAAAATTTAGAAGCAGACTGTTTAAGTCGAAATCCTGTGTTTTGGGAAACCCGAAGAAAATATAGATGAACAATTAAAAATAGTGAACTTAGTTATTTAAAAAAAATATTATGATGGACCCCGAATGAAAAAAAAAAAATAAAAGAAAAAAAAAAAACAAAATAATTGAAAGGAATAATGTATACAAAAAAAAAATAAGAAACAAAGAAAAAAATAATAATAACAGAAGAATTTAGTATAAGACTTATAAAACAAATACATGAGGATCTGTGCCATATTGGAGTTGGACAAATGCTAAGGACTCTTAGTTCACTGTATGAAAAAAAGAATTTAACAAAGAAAAAAAAAAATTTTTTGTAGAAGTTGTGAAATTTGCAAAAAAACAAAACAAGAGGACAGGACAAAAACCGGATTGATGTCATTTTTTGGGCCCCGGCGACAAGACCTTTTGAAATAGTATCACTAGACACAATTGGCGGTTTTGGTGGTTCAAGATCAACTAAGAAATACCTACATCTTTTAGTAGACCTTTTCCGGTACGCATTTATTATAACATCAAAATTCCAGAGTGCACATTTTTTTAATAAAGCTAATAAATAAAGTCCCCCCAAACAGTTTAATTGAAATGCTTCTCACCGACCAGTATCCTGGAATAAACTCAAAAAATTAAGAAATTTCTTAGTGACAACAAAATAACAATGATATTTACAGCAGTGAATCCCCCTTTTTAAATGGCCTGAATAAAAAGGTTTTTAAACAAACACCAGTAAAAAAAAATTGATGCAGAATAAAGGGGAAAAAAGAAAAAAAGCGTGGACTATAATAGCACATGAATGCGTAGAAAAATCAATCAGACTAATCACTCAATAACGGGCTACGCACCTTGCTACTTGTTATAGGGACAGTTTTAAAAATTTGTCCCAAAAACTCCCAAAAAAATGTATAAAATAGTGACTGGATCAGAGACAAAGAAGAGCGCTTAATAATATTTTGGGGAAACACATTACTATAACAAAATGCGCTATGATAGAAAAAGAAAAAATAAAAATTTAAGGTTGGAGATATGGTATATTGAAAATGGTAATAAACTAAATGGGAAAAAAACTAGATGAACTGAGAATTGGACTATATAAAATAGAAAAAAAAAAACGAATACAATTTATAAGATAGATACAGGACACAGGAAAACAGAGTCAAATCTATTTCATGTTACAAAACAAATTTCCCCGGACAAATAAAAAAATGAAAAAAGGAGGAAACCAGTAAAGAAAGGTTGGAAGAAAAAACTTGATGAGATCTGAAGAAAAATTCATAGATAAATTTTTTTTTTCCCCGGGGAAGGGGGATGTAAAGAAAATAGTTTTTTTAATTTTGAATTTGGCGCGCTTCTTGCGGTTTATTATAAATTCAAACTGATTATTTTAAATTGACTTGGACGTTAGAATTATTAATAATATTGTATTAGGAAAAAAAGGCCTAAAGTAAACTTTGAATGAGATTTATTTTGTGAAGAAACGATTAGAATTAGTGGAATAATTTTAAATTTGAATGTCGTTTCTTTGTTTTTTTGGGGGTTTTTTTTAATAGTGTTCTAAATAAGTAAGATGTTTCCTTTGATAAGAAACTAATAAAATAAATCTTTGTTTTCCCCAAGCAACACATTAGTTTATTTCCATCCAAAACCATAAGATATAGTCTTATATACAATTACATTTTTTTAAGGAATGCTTAATATTGTAAACTTGTGAATACCCTAGTGGGTAAATAAATAAATACTTGGTTGGATTTTGAAGTTGGGAATTTTAATTTTGGTAACACTTGCTTATAAGGTTTTCTCCTATTTTCGGATTATTTGGCAAAATTTTTATATAGTCATATTCTAGGGTCCTCAGGGATTGCAAATATACTGCCGGAAAAGAGAAATTATGTATTTAAATATATTTTTTTTTCAATTAAACAAGCTTACAGGACCGGAATTTTAAAAGGGGTGCTGGGCGGGGGGGAAAAAAGTATATATTAATAATTATTCACTAAAACATGACACACACAAACCAAAATCCATTGACAAAATACGCAGAAAATAAAAAAAAAAATAGGTGAGAAATCTAATATCTAATTGATTATTAATTCTTTCTACTGTCAAATTTAAAATAAAAAATCAACAGTGTTGCCAGATTTAATAATTTTTTTGGGGCCTCAAATTTTTTTTTTATTTCTTTTTTTTCTGAAATTTAATTGGGAAAAATAAAAAAAGGGCTAACCACAACTAACCAAAACTAACCATGATTGACTAAAAAGGGTTTTGATTTTTTTTAAAAAGGGGGGTCATGGTTAATTCTGGTTAATTTTTAAACAGGAGCGGGGTTTTTTTAAATGTCGGGGTTTTCACGTCTGAAATATAATTGGAGAAAATAATAGGGGGGAAAAAAAAAGCTGCTTTGCTAACCCCAACTTCCATGACCGACTAGAACTTAGGGCTTTTGAATTTGCCTGAAATGCTAACCACAACTAACCAAAAACCATGACCGATAAGGACGTTTGATTTTGTCTAAAAAGGCGATCATGGTTAATTCTGGTTGAATTAAAAACAGGAAAAAGGTCTTTTTTTTAAACGTCCCTGCATTTTTATGTCTGAAGAAATTGGGGAAAATAATAGGAAAAATAAAAAGCTGCTTTACTAACCAGAACTAACCATTTTGAATTTGTCTGAAATGTGGGGACGTATTAAAAAAGACCGTGCATGCTTATATGCTGGAATATCTTTCTCTAGATAGTCGCTCCTGTTAAACCGGCTTTTTATTTTCCCCAATTATATTTCATATGTGAAAATGCAGGGATGTATTGAAACAGACCTCGATTTGGCAACACTGCACGCTGACGTTTCTTGTCATAAAGGGGAGTTTTCGCATTATATGGAGAAAATCAATGGTAATTTTAAATCTAAAATCAGAATAAAAAATATTAAAACACATAATTTCTCTTCTCCCACAGTATATTTGCAATCCCTGAGGACCCTAGAATATAACTATAAAAATTTTGCCAAATAATCCAAAAATAGAAGAAAACCGTATAAGCAAGTGTTACCTTAATTTTTATGTATTGTTGTTTTTTATTTTGAGCCTTACTTTTAATTTGTTTTCAAAATAAGTACCGAAAGATATAAAAAATCAGCAAAAAAAGAAGTATTTGAAAGTTGAAAGCATAAAAGCATGAGCAAAACTATAGAACATATTTACATATGTTTTACATCAAAATTTGGTAATTGTCTCGAAAGTTGCCTCCTCTCCGATTTTGACCAAATTTGGTATACGGGGGTTTTTTGGGGTGCTGATTACGAATTTTTTTCGGCAACGTTTCGTTTACGAGATATTCATCATCAAAGTTAAAAATCAAACTAACCTAATTTTCACTATATTCCCCCTTCTTTTTGTACAGAATTCTTGATTGTTACACTAAAGTGGCACACAATATTTTATAAACCTTGTATTTTATTTATTTTAAACCTTTTTTTCATTAAATGCGAACTTTCAAGTTCAAAGGCAGCAACCACATTTGTTTACAAAAGGCTAGTGTATACATGGTTGCCTACACGTTGCGAGCGTGTGAAAGTGGAGGGTTTGCAATTAAATGGGAAAAAAGTAAAATTAATATAAAAACAAGTTTTAAAAAGGTGTTTGTGAAATATTGTGTACCAATTTGGTGTAAAAATCAAGAATTCTGTGCAAAAGAAGGAGAAATAGTGTAAATAAAGGTTAGTTTGGTTTTCAACTTTGATGATGAATATCTGCAAACGTTGCCAAATTTTCAGATTCGTAATCAGCGCCCCAAAAAACCCGTATACCAAAGCAGAATTACTATTGAATTTTAACTTTGGAGCATTAACGACCGTTTATTAAAATTTGTTACTTGAGGTTCTGGATCAGATAAAAGCTGAATCTGATTGACCTTATGGACATTAAACATAGTCACACATCAAAACAGTTTTTCTTTACATAAATAAAAAAATATCGAGAATATTTACCCAAATTTTCTTCAGGTTCCCAAGTATTGTCTTTATCATCATACCCAATCCACTTTAAAAAGTACTCTTTATCCCCTTTCTCATTTATCCGACTATCAAGAATTTTCTCCACAACATATTCCTCAGGAGCCACAGGATCTGCTACGACAGGAACTGGACTACTTCGTTTGCTC
This sequence comes from Listronotus oregonensis, assembly GCA_019359885.1. NCBI lineage: Eukaryota > Metazoa > Arthropoda > Insecta > Coleoptera > Curculionidae > Listronotus > Listronotus oregonensis. Next base: position 75,407 of record JAHBCN010004055.1, read on the forward strand.
ATTTTGTTTAGCTTTGTAACCAGACACCTGTATAAAAAAATGCTTTATTTTCAAAACTGCATCTAATTACTCACCAACCTTGGTATGAAAAAGTAAGGTTTTAGAATGTATTTTCACTGGTGTATGTATATTTTAGCTAAAAATGCTATCGTACCTCTATACCAAATCAAAAATGTAGTAAATATTCCCAAAAAAATTAGACAAAACCTTTTTTTCTTGCGAAAAAATGCTCTTCAAACAATCAATAAGCCGCCGACAACACCCGCCATAACAAACTCAGCAACAAACGGTGTTGCCAGATTTCGAACCATTGTTGCCAGATAGATCGGATCGAAAATCTCTACCAGCCGTCCTGGAAAGTCGCTACTTTGGATATTTTTCAATTACAGAGCACAGTGCGCATTAATGCTGCATGATGCGAACATTAATTCAACCAGCGAAGTCCGATTATGCGAGGCGTTGCGATAGTTGAAACACTGTATATATAGTAAGAAAAATAGGAAATTTTTATTAAATAATTATCGACTTATCTTTAAAGTCAAGTTGATTAGTAGCAGCTGGTACAATGTATTTTTGTACTATTTATGGTATTGTAGCCTTGCCGCTTGGCCGGGAAAGAGCAAAAAAGCCGGGATATACCGCTTCTCTTTTGCTCCGTGTGCTGATATCGGTCGGCCGAAGGTCGGCGGCCTGTTTTAGTAGATAGTCTCGAAGGGTAATCGCGTTGTTGTCGACATTATATTATGGAATAAAAACGAAAGCAAAAGGTCATAATATAAATATAAATGTAAATACAAAATTTGTAATAAGTAAATCGTTAAAAAATTAAAAATGGAATGTCCCAATCTAACTCAGAAAAAGTTATATACAAATAGGTTTCCACACGACAAAATTTGAAACAGGAATGAAATGTAGTTTTTTTAATATTGTCGTCTTTTAATTGAAAGATTATTTAAAATTAACAAGTTAATTCTTTATATTTTTCATTAAATAAGTAAAAAAAATATTGTCTTTATTGAGGCAAAACAACAAACCAAACTCTTAGGTTTACTGAAAATGCTTTAAATCTAACAATACTGTATAACCCAGATGGCAGTGTTACCGAACAAAAAGTTACCCATCAGTAGTTGTTACCACATTGACGTTAAGTTAACGGCAATTTGTTACTGAGTCAAGTTTGCCTACAAGTTGTTAAAAACCTAATGGCCGGTTGCACCAAAAGTATGTTAAGTAGACCTTTATTAAGGAGCTCTTAAAATTAAGGGTAACTTAAATTATTTTCGCTTTCACCATTACATTTTTATTGCAACTTAACTTAAGACTACTTAGAAAGATGGCAACGTTGCATCGTTCTTCTTTTTTATTGTTGGCCTTTACAACGCGAATAATCAGAATTAACTGATTTTAGATCTTTCCTTTTCTAGCTTGTGTGTCATTTCTATGATAGAAGTAATCCGACTTGAATCTTTGTGAATAATTAAAACTTTAATTTTTTTCATTTTATAGACATTATAATACAAAATCAGTAGTTAGTTTGTGATTTTTTGTTGTAAAATTAATAACAATATGGAAAAAAAAAGATCAAGGGCGCCTTTCTTTACGGCCATGGAAAGGGAATAATTATTGTCAATATGAAATATAAACACAAATTCATCATTTTAAAAATAAAACTTTTATTATTTTATATGAACAAATTAAATATTCCCAATTTACAAGTAAATACTTAAAATTTAAAAGCTAATACAAACTTGTCATGTTTAAACTAAAGCTCATCTTCGATTTGCTCAAGTAAGCTGAGCACTGTTGGTTTCGTTAATTTGAACCTTTTGAAAAATGTAAGATTATCCATCTCGTCAAAACAGTTCTTTTTAAAAATAACAGAACAATGTCCAAAAGAATAAAAACAGGTAAATAAATCTCAAAATTGCCATAAGTAATAAAAATTCACTGTTTCTACATTTTTCTTGGAAATCTAATTTACATCGCATTTATAATATCACAATCCAAAACAACATTGTTTAAAAACTTGGTTTTTACATAATTTTTATCAAATTAATTATTTGAAACTACAAACAAACGAAAAATAAATAAACAATAAACAAAATATTTGTCAAATGTCAACTTTAAATTACTTAAGGGATCATTAAGTACAGAAAATCCTACACTGCAAGAAATATTTGAAACTTAAGGGGCAGTTAATGCTTAAGAACAACTTAAGTGTCGCAAAAAGTCTTGGTGCAACCGGCCAAGGTAATAAACTTAAATCTCGTTTTACTATTTGCCCAAAGGTTATTTTACTACCTCTTTTCCAGAAAGTTTTTTTATTAATTTTTGTAAATATTCAACTTTTAAAAATTGATTACAATAAACTGTAATGTATTATTTTAAAAAAAAGACTTTAATTATTTAAACAAAACAAAAGGCAAACAGATTACGTCACAAATACAATTGACATTTAAATTTAAGGGCTAAATGGGATCGAGCACTCTATTAGGTTTATTACCCTTAACGGCCATAACCGAAAGCATGAAATAGTCAGCAATACTTGTATGCAATCCTTACATTGCACAAATAAATTGGCACGTTACTTTTGGTAGCCAAGTTGTCCTTAAGTTTACAATTTCCTATTTTGTACTTTGTACTTAACCAAGGGTGGTAAACTTAACACACAGGTTTATCACCCTTGGTACTTGACAACTTTTTGCGGAGTATGGATTGTAGAGGTAAGGATCACACTCTCTCATGGCTGTTTTGCTCAAATAGTAGCCCCAGAACATAGAATTAATACATACCCAGAATAGCATTTACTAGAAGACTTTGGTGATGCTAAAAGGGAACCAATGAAAACCAATTACCTTGCCCGCAATAAATAAAATGAAGCTTAAAAACGGTTTTCTGAAGCACAATGCCATCTTAATTTACTGCAATTTGAAGACCATTTTTGAAACACAGAGATGGTGATCCTCAAGGGTGGTAAACTTAACAAGGAGTGCTCGATTTATACTATTCGTCCGCAGATAAGGTTATGTTTGTGACGTCACCGGATTGGCCAAAAGGTAGATTTATTTTATTAATTTTTGTTAAATATTCAACCTTTAAAAATTAATTAGGATTTACACCTACTGTTAGATCGTATTGTATACCACTTGATAAAATTAAGACTTTATACTACTTGTAACCAAAACAATAGGGCAAACGTATTACGTCACAAATATCGAATTGACATTTAAATCGTCGTATATGTGCTTAAATGGGATCCAGGACTCCTTCTTAAGTTCACCATCCGGTTATCCTTACACCTATAGAATTCATGTTGCGGAGGTAGGTTCCCGGCGAATTGCATCAGAGAAATAGAAGGAGGTCTATTTCTCTGGTTGCCATCCACGATAGCTATCTGGGGCCCGATTCTGTAAGCAAATTTTTTGATATTCCTTTTCCCTACCTCTTTCGAAACAGTGACAAACTTATGAGTCACATTTAAGGGCAAGAAGGACCTGTGATCCCTATTTTGATATTCTCTATCCTTATATTTTACAGAATCTCAGCTCTGGGGATATTCGCATAGCCAACTTAAAAATACTAGTAACTATACCAAACAAATAAAAGGCCCTAATAATTATAGGTGTTTTTCAACTACAGAGCACAGTGCGCATTAATGCTCGCATAAATGCGCTCTTGTGCCGTAATTGAAAAACACCCTATTAATATCCTATAAAAAAGTTTGTCCAAGCTAACATTTTTGTGTTGGCTTACATGTTCAAAAACAAAAATTACTAGACTAAACAAATCAGCTCATTGACGTAAATCACCCAGTAATGGATTAACGGGGTTTCAATTTTTGTATAATTTTTTTTTTGTGTTTGGGTGTATTATTTTGTGTTTTAAAGTAATTAGTGAGATTAGAGATTACTCTACAGTGTTTTTATTTTTTTTTGTGTGGACTATTTGACATTTTTATATTTAATAAAGAAAACACTATTTATTTTATTTTGGACTAAGTTTTTATTTTTATTGGTTTTTAAGAACAAACCACTAGAATAGATATTTTTAGTGTATAAATCACATGATTACTGTATTTCCAGTTTGGAAAAGCTTGAAACTCATTTAGAGCTGTGATGAGTCGGAGGTAAGAAAATATAACCTAATAAATATTTTTTGAAAAGTGATGCTATCAGAATAGTGATCTTGAAAGGTAAAATATCTTGTTTTAAGAGTATCACAATCTAAAAATACATCCTCAGATGTGCCAAATATTCTAAGATTTAAATATATTTATGAATTTATTTTTTAGGATCATAGTGGCAGTGTGTTGACAAATTTATAAGTAACTTAGGCTCAATGGAAAAACCAAATGTGCAATGCATGAAGAGGAAACAAAAGGTTTTATGGAAAATGAAGATTTAGAAGAAAATAAAAAATCTTTGAAGGGTTTTCTCGATAAACAAAACTCTTTCCGCAGGTCTTGGCAGGATGAAGATGTATATTTTAGTGGAAAGGTAAAACATTCTAATGACAATTATACGCTAGAAAAAAAAATTTTTCTACATTAAAGGAAAAATTGAAGGGCCCATTTTTTAAAAAACACAAAGGGAAAGCACTTTTCAATCCTCTAATAAAATTTTGTTTTCCCTTATAAATTATCACAGTTTTAAAAAAATTCCTCTTGCACCCGACAAGGAAAACGTTTTCTTTTAGGAATATTTTTACAGCTTTGCTCCGAAGCATTAGCTGTCATAATTCCTTCTTTTGTATATCCCAAAAACAAAAAGTCTACCAGATGCATCCTTTATTGTCCACTTACATTTCCCCTTTTCCCGTTCAACTTGATTTAAAAAGACCTAGAAATCCTTATTAAATTTAGTTTGGCTTCAACTTTAGAAACCCCTTTCTGAAAAAATTCTTTGAAACATTAAAGGAATATTTAATTAAAACTAATGAAAACTTATTTTTCCTTGGGCATTATTCTAATGCGGGTTCAGAAAAAGGATTTGTTGATGGTGCCAGTAGAATTTAAATTAAAACCCAAAACAGAATTACCAGGCGAGAGGAAAGCTGAAAATTTTAGAAGTGGGTTAGAGTTTATCTACTACCAATTTGAAAAGGCCTTCATTAGTAATTTTTTAACCCCATAGTAGGTTTTAGAAAACGGCCATATAGTGGCGGGAAGAAAGAAAATAGGGTTTAAAATGTTAAAAAACCGAAATATTCCGAAAATAGTAGATTTTGTGGTGTGATTCAGCGCCTACCAAAGTCTCCCAAATTTTATGTCGTCGATGTCTTATTCGGGAGGGTGGTCATCAATGCTGCGCTTGCATCCATATCATTGTGAATTTTAATGCTATTGAAAGGGTATATTTATAAATAAGAATTCCCTATTTTATACCCACATTATTAGTATATTAATAAGGAAAATGGTAATAAAAAAATTTTCAAGTTATCTTTTTTTATTTTTGCTTTCTTTATTTAAAAACCCTTTTCTGCTTTTAAAAAAAACTAAATATTAAAAATATTTCATTTAAAACATTACATCAATGGCCAAGTAGTTAAAATGTTGAACTCACAAACATCCATTTACAGTTCCCGCTGCTAAAACGCCCAACCCGCTCTCTTATCTTAAAAGGTCCAGACTAGTATCTGCTGCGTGCAGATTGCATACATTTTTCTTTCGTTATTACATACGTTTGTTTTTTCATAAAAACCCCTTGCCACCAAAGCCTTAACAGACCTTCCAAGTTTTTGATAAATTTTTTTTATAAAATATAAGCATTTATTGTTTAATGATACTCTGAATAAATAAATGATTATTACTGTTTTGTTTTTTTATTTTATAATTTAATATAGGAAGCAGTAATGAAGTTATATTAGATTAAAAAAACCCATTATCTTTAGGATCTTTAAAAAATTTAAATTTGCATAATAAGGGATATCAAACCATCCCTTATAGTGAGATATTTTATCAGGGTATTTCAATTCAACGTAAAGAGTTTGCTTTCAAATATAACAAAACATAAATTGTTTGATATTCAAGAAATAGTGTACAAAATTTTACATTTTTATTAAGCCTCTAATTGAAGGTGTATTTGGACTAATTGTACAAAAAAGTGTAAAATAGTGTAAACTATTTCAAATAAAAACATTAATAAATAACTTTTAACTGATAGATAGGCGAAAATGATAATTTTTAATAAAATATTATGGCCAAACATCAAGTTTTCCAATTTAGAAATATAGAACAGAAGAAAAAAATATAATGAATTTTTGTTATTGTAATCTAAAAATTTTTTTAAGAAAAAAATTTTTTTAAACTCCTTTTCAGTAGGCCCTGATAAAATTTTATATTAGCCAATTAAACTAAAAACAAAATTTACTAATATGGGGATATTCGCATTGCCAACCAAAAATGTTAGCTTGGACAAACTATATCAGTCAAATTTATTTTACTGGCAAAATAAATGTGACATTACTAATTTTAAAAAACTTTGGTTTGACAAATCACAGGAAAAATTCTTCATTAAAATTTCCCCTTTAATGGCCGGTTTATAACCCAACAATTTTTATAGAACCCTTAGCATCAAGAGGCCTGTTTGTTATTCAAAATAAAAATTTTTCCTTTTTCATAAATTTTTATCTCAAAAAAACTTTTTGTTTTAAAACCTCCAAAAAATTAAAATTAAAAGGGTTTTATTCTTGACATTCGCATCTTTCACGATCCGTCAAATCTGTTGATAAATTAAATGACAATTGACGGATTCTGAAAGATGCGAACGACAAAATAGTGCCCGGTGTTTGGAAATTTGGGTAAACTTTGGGACTTAATTACTGTAACTCTCAAAGAAAGTTAAAAGATTTTATAAAGACTTAAGTTGATTGCCATTAAAGCCATTTTTAATTTCTGATATAAGTCTAAAACGCGTTTGGTATAAAAGTCAAATACAGAACTTACTTACTCCTAGTTCCTCTTTATAGTCCTACACTGACCTACTTTGTTCTACTCACTGACCTTCAAGTTAGGTTATCTATGGTCCCACTCTAAACTTGCTAACCAAGACCTAAGTATTGCTTAAATCTCCAGTGAAGCCAATTACATTGCTTGTTTGGGATTATTTTGTGCTAAGGGTTCCCTAAAATGATTGGTGCAACCGGCCATAAATAAAATAAACTAAAAATGAAAACAGATAATATCATATTTTTTAGGTTAGAAATATAGCAAAAATGTTCCATACCATTCTGCTTTATACACCTGACTCAAAAAAAGTCGTTTGATAATTTTAGTTTAGTCAGAACATGCGTGTGAGAGAGAAAGGTAATAAAACACCTATTTTTCTTCCTCTCTAGCTCGTTTGTGCGCACTGCCGAGAGGCAAGGCTGTCTCTAGCAGGTATACGTCGAAGTAGAAGCCTCAAAACGCAAGCGGATTTTTTTCACACGCACCAATTTGTTGAACGCAACCTATTTTATACGATCTTCGCTTGATTTTGGACGGTTTCCGTTTCCGGCATCTACTAGCCTCAAGATAAATAAAATAAACTAATAAATTGGAAAAGGGTTATTATAAAACAAATTAAACATTTACTATACAAACTTCTAAACATCTAAAGGGGTTGTAACTTTCCTTAAAGGTTATATTCGACAATTTAAGGCGTAGTTTTTGTTTTAGAATAAGGGGTTTGCATTGTTTTGCAGCTCGTTAAAGTTGGGATATCGCTTGGGATAAGTAATAGCAAGAATGCCAATGGAATTGAACTGTACTTTCATTAGTTTTAAACTAAGTTCTTTAAAATTATTTGTTAGGGTCTAAAATTGGGTTTTCCTTGGGAAATGAATAGCTTTATATTGCCAAGACTTTGTTAAGTTTTACCTTCTCAAGCTTATTTTATTACAGTTGAATCTGTTCGTACAGATCGATATCAAATTTTGTGATATTTTAAAGATGATCAAGGTTTTTCCAGTTAAATGGTTTGCAAGTACATATTTATAGATGCCCTAAAACTTCAGTAAATAAGTTTAGGCCTAATCTTTTACTTTTATAAATAAACATGATATGTTCATATCAAGAGTGGAAACCTCAAATCTTGTTAATTTTAATAATAAAGGATATTGTAATTTACAATAGGTTTTTTATATTCACTATTTTTAGATAACTAAAATCAAAGTTTATATAACATAAATTAATAGCTAGCATCCCACACTTTTTATAAAATTTACTTGTGCAAATAAAATCTTTAAACAGCTTTAGTATAAAAAATAATACAGTAGAAACTCCCTGAGCTAAAGCACAAGGAAAAGGTTAAAACTTTTAAGTTATTGAATTTTTTACTTATCGAGAACTGAAGTTAGCGAGGTTTAAAAAAATGTTGACTTAACGAGGCTTATTTAGAGATGTCGGCATATTCAATTTTTGTTTTATTATATGTTTTCGCTATTATCTTTTAATTTTATGTGTGAATTAACAAGCTATTTTGGTGATACACTGAAGTTCAAAGCAATAAAGTTTCAAAGAAAACTTTTTGTATACCTACTTATGATGAGTCACTGATAAATACTTGAAGTTATGGAGGTCACCAAGGTTACCATTTTAAGTTATTAAGGGCCAAAATTCTCTGTTTAAGTTATAGAGGTTTTGAACTTTAAGTAACAGGGGTTTTGTGTTTTGAAGGGAAGAGAACACAAAAAAAAATTAAGTTGCTGAGGTTTTTATGTCATTAAGGTTTGACTCATCAAGGGTTTTCAGTACATTGTATTTTTTACTGAAGGGTTCTTATAATAAATATCATTGCATTTTGCAGGTAGCAATGAAGAAATCTTTGAATCTAATTGGTGATCGTGGAAAATTTTTTGTGCATGCAGTAAGTATACTTATAATTATTTATTCATCTTCATGTTAAAAAATTCTTTAATATGTATAATATGATGTATGGTTTATTGGGATTTTCAATTTGTTTAAATAAAACTAGAGAATGTTTTGTAAAAGAGAGAATAATTTTCAAAATAATTTATTGCTTTATCTTTTAAACTAAATTTGTAACATCCTATGGGGTGCACTACCCACAGTAGATGTTGTTTTTTAAAATCACACTAGGGCCTTATCTTTTTTGAACGTTTTGTTTCTTTTTTTTCAAAGCATTTCTTTGTCTTATTGTAGGTACAGGGTTTTAAAATGAATGTCTGAAAAGAAACTTTATCTCACCCCTATTTAAACGATGGGGTTATTATAAATTGTTGCAAGGTTTTTTGTATTGTATTTTGCTTATGTCTTAATTATTTAGCATGTTCTGTATTTATCATATAAGTTAGTATTTAGTTCACATGTTAGTAATAGTAATTGTAACTTGGGTTTCCCGTGAATAAATAAATAAACTAAAATAAAAATAAAGTAAAAAAGAACTGTTCCAAATGTTAAAAAAATATATACTTGGATAAAAAATAGGACAGTTGTCTATCATACATTGAAATTACTTGGGGTCAAGACTGATTTGTTTTTTTTTTTACTTTATATTTGAATTACTTAAAGCTATTTTCAAACTAAAGCTCCAGGTATGACATTTAAAGTCTAAGAAAAATATGTTCTTAAAGCTAGCCTGAAGTATTTTTATTTTTTCAAAATAAAAAATTTATCATTTGACTGTAGCTGTAGAATAGCTTAACGGCCGAGTGCTGATCACGTTGTTAAATTTAGCAATGAACTTAGCAATTGTTAAAAGTTAACAACGGTTTGGAATGTTTAACAAAACGTCATTGTCAGTGTTATTCAATGATTTTAGTAGGCAACCTGTCAAAATCTGACATTTTTTAAACATTCTAAACCGTTGTTAACTTTTAACAATTGCTAAGTCCATTGCTAAATTTAACAACGCGATCATCACTCGGCCGTAAGTGTTATCCCATTTAGGTAATATTATAGGTGGATCTATCACACGGTTTTGTTACACATATATTTAAAAATATAGATAACAAAAAATATATTATTAGCAGTGAAAAAAAAAGTTAGTCCAAGATCCGAATAAAGACGACCTTTACCTATCTGCCAACCGGATGAAAATTATTTTTTACCGAATATAATATTAAGCAAAATTATCTCATAGGTTTCCTAAAAAATATGGTCAAGGCTATGGTTAATTTAAATAAAAATAAACAAAATTGTGATTCTCTCTGTATATTGTCAATTCTCAATGAATCAATTAAAATATCTCTTAAAGAGTTTTAAAAAAGTATTACATTTGATCTGACTATCTTCAATATTGTTGAAAATATGATAATTTAAATCTAAAAATTACTATATTATAATTTTTATTATATCTGCAATTGCAAGCAGGAAGCTTACAGCTTAGAGCTTATGCAAGCTTTCTTGGAAATGAATTAACAGTTATCTTTCAGATTTAGATGTCCATATTTCTCAAACTATTAAAGATAGACATATCAAATATGGCATATTTTAAAGCTCTTTTTTGATATAGATAGCTTAGAAGATAGAATATTAATGGTGACGACTATTTATTTTTTTTTAGTTTGTAAATACACCTATCTGTTGTCCAAGTCGGAGTACAATTTTGACAGGAAAATATCCGCATAACTTGGGCGTTTTTAATAATTCCCTGTCAGGAAACTGTTCCAGCGAATATTGGCAAAAACACCATGAACCACATTCAATAGCTGCAATTTTAAAAGCAAGGGCGAATTACACTACTTTTTATGCTGGAAAATATTTAAATCAGGTAATTATGGCTGCAACAACATGAATTAGTTAAGTTTTGAGTGTGTTACATTTAGTATAATCGTTTAACTGGTAGAACCGTTCTTGAACTGTCAAGAACAGTTCTACAGAATGGTTACAATAAAAAAGGAACACTTATAGTGTCATTCTGGGCTTTTCTAGAGCATAAAAAATAAGTCAGTTACTCTTACATAAAATAAGGGCCAAGTTCTTATCAAAAAATTTAGGCTTCTGAAACTACTGAGATCTAAAATTCGACTCAGTTTTTTTTAACTTGGCAAGTTTTGTCTGTAATAATAAAAAAACTGTCTGTATTATTGAAAAAAAGGAAAATTTATTAATAGAGGCAGATTAGTAAAAAAGTTTGAAAGTCAAATAAAAGTTGCCAACTCAAAAAGGAGTGGAACATAGAGTGACTGCAAAAACTGCCTATTTTTTTCACAATTCACAGAGAGGTGAGAAAAAGACATACAAATACATATTTTATACCAAATTACTCGTCGCAAAAAATTAGGTAGAGTATTGTTTTTTGTTTTAGTAGCCAATCTGAAAAATTGTGAAAAGAGCAGTGGTATTAAAAGTTATTCTCACTCCCATTTTTGTTTCTTTGTTTCGAATGGACTTTGAAAAAATGAAATTATACATCTTCATTCCTGAGAAGGTTATATAAACCAAACCATGTCTAATAAGAAGTAAATGCCTCTAATAATCAACTACCTTATCTAAGAGTGAAACCACCCTTGTCAATAAGAGAGCAGATGTACTTGGATTTTTCAAGTTCACTTTTAACCAAAACTACTCCTGCAAGGGGGTATATTCATCCTCTAAAATGTATAAAATCATAAACAACTTAAAATTGTAAAAAAATATTTAGATGTTTTAGGATATCTCAAATTAAGATATTAACATAAAATTAATGTTCAGGGTGAGTTTTGATAATAAACCACCCCTAAAATTAAGGGCAAAGACACTCTTATTATGGGGAAAATTAAATAAAATATTGACTTATGCAAAAAGCGTTTGCCTCATATTTTTCATCCCAAGTGTATAAAACCGGCCTTAAATTTTAGGAGATAAATTCATCCCCTAAATTACATAGAATCATATGCAACTTTAGAAATCAGTAAAATATATTCATATGTTTCAATACATGTCTAATACAAAATAAATGTATGACCACTTTACGAAGTAAGTTTTGATCATAAAACATCTAAGATCTGTTTTTACCCTTAGATTAAAAAATATGAAGCTAAAACTTTTTTTGAAACAATTAACATTTTATTTAATTTCTCCCATAATAAGGGTGGCTGCACCCTTAATTTTATGGATTTGCTTTTGCTTGAAACTCACTCTGAACGTTGGTTTTATGTCTATATTATATTTGAGACATCCTAAAACATTTCAATATTTTTTTTTTACATTTTTAAAATTTGTATATAATTTTCTACCTTTTAGTGGATGAAGGTAACCCCTTGTAGGGGGGATTTGGTTAAAAGTAAACTAAAAAAATTGAAGATACAAGATAAAACTTTTTTTAAATAAGCTAACATTTTATTTAATTTTCTTGAAAATGCGGACTTCCTTTAATTTTAGGGGTGGTTTATCATCAAAACTCACTCTGAACGGTGGTTTTATGTTAATTAATATCATATTTCAGATATCTTAAAACATCTAAATATTTCTTTTATATTTAAGGGGATGAATACACCCCAGGAGTGGTTTTGGTTAAAAGTGGACTCGAAAAATCTAGGTACACTTGCTTTATATACTTGGATCAAAAAAATATGACGCTAAGACTGTTTTTGAAAAAGCTAGCATTTCATGCAATTTTTCCTTTTGATAAAGGGTGCTTTCACCTTTACAAAAGGGTGGTTGATTATCATATACATTTATTTCTTATTAGACATGTCCTGAAAAATCTGATTTTTTTACAATTTTAAAAGTTGCATATGATTTAATATATTGTAGGGCAACCACATAGCCCATGGAGGTTGGTTTACAACCTTCTCAGGAATGGGGATGTATTATTACATTTTTTTTAAAGTCCATTTGAAACAAAAATCGCAGTGAGAATAACTTTTAATACCATTCTATTTTTGCAATTCTTCAGATTTGGCGACTTTCCAACCCCTAAATGATGGTGACTATTGAACATTTGCAAAAAACAAAAAGCAATGCTCTTCTCATTCTTCTTACGAGTAATTTGGTATAAAATACATACTTGTATGTCTTTTCCTCACCTTTCTGTGAATTGTGAAAAAAACAGGCAGTTTTTGAGCGATTTTTGCGGTCACTCTTTATGGACAGATCTTGGTCACAGTATTTTAAGAGGTCGGGATTTTCGAATAGAAACTTGGCCGTTATTTTACATTATTGTTTTTAGATGGAATCTCTTTTTTTTTCTGAGTTCAGTGAATTAAAAAATGGGGGGAGGGTGATCTTATACTTTTCTCTCAGTATACCACGCTCTGTAGGTAAAACCTCTCCTTTAGACTGAATATCAAGTACGAAAATTGCTCATTTTAATGTCCCTAAAATTGTACCTCGTTTAGGATATATAGGTAAAATGTAGCAATTTTTTTGTTTAGTGAATAAACTTGTCCTGCATTTTGAATTCTAAGACAATTATGACCTCAGATCTAATAAAAAAGTACTTGTAGTAAATCAAACTGCTTGAACTAAACCAAAGTAACTGAAGTAAATGAAAGTACTGGAAGTAAAAGTAGTTTTACTTGACTAGCATTTTTTTAAATAACATCAAGTTAAATAAAATGTATTAGCACAGAAGAAAATTTACCTTACCTGTAAAGTCTGTTATTGTGATGTATGTATTGAGATTTTTAGCAAAGTTATTTTTTTGGAAGATTTTTCTGGTTTGAAAGTATATAATTTTTTAATTTGATCCAAATGCATTTTTTATTTTATATTTTGAAACCTTATGACCGCCAAAAACTAGTGATTAACCCAGTATTTTCTGCAGTTTTACCCTTTTAATAAATCATATTTTTTTTTCTTTTTGTAACAATAAATGCATGTTAAACTAATAAATGCACGTACCCTAAACTTATAAACCTTTAAGTATTATGAGAATTAGTTAAAACAACTTGGTGCTATATTAAAAAAATAATAAGCGAGATATATAGATTGTGAAATAAAATTTTCAATACCCTTATCTTTAAGTGGTTATAGAAACAAATAAAAAATATTTTACAAAAATTTTTAAACTAGTATTTATACAATATTTTAATGTTTTTGTAAAGTACCTGTAATATAAGGGTATTTAAAAATAATTGTAATTTTACCATTCTTGGTGCCATTAACAATTGAATTGAGAGCGTTAATGTATCAGTCAGCAAAGGTCGGGCAATCTTCTTGTTTTAACCTGTTTGCGCGATTATCTAACGTGATTAACGTGAATAAATTGGCGTACTTGATTTCTTTTTACTTTAAGTACTTCTTATTTACTTGAAGTATTTTTTTTTACTTCACGTACATCATAATACTTCAAGTACTTAGAAAAATCCTCCAAGTAACTTAGTTGGTCAAATCAAGTAAACGTTCAAGTATTTTAATATAAATTAATCTTGTACAAGTACAAGTTCTTCCTAATAAAAAATACTTGAAGTAAAATACGCAAGTACTTCAAGTTTTGACAGCTTTGGTACTTAAATACTAAATTTTAAGTTTATACTCCTTTGCTCCTTTAAATTATTTATTTTATTTAGTTTTTTTCAGTATGGATCTAAATATGCTGGCGGAACGGCACATGTACCGAAGGGATACGATTGGTGGATTGGTTTAAAAGGAAATTCCAAATATTATAACTACACCTTATCCATAAATGGCACAAATTTACCCTTGAAAAATCTTTATTTGACCGATTTATTGGTAAGTAGTTTTGTAGGGTATTAAGGTAAAATAGTATGAACAGTATTACAAAACGTGTTTTTTTTTTAATGTTAAAAAGTCATATAAAGTAGGGCTTTGTTATTATACTAAGAAAATATCATTGTATCACTCTGATAAATCAAAAATTTTTATAATTATTATAATTAAATTGTGAATGAAACGCCTAAAAAGAACTTGAATAATACTGACTCCCATAAGCGCCTGTGTAATAAAAGTTGTATACAGTATTTCGCATACTGTCAACCAGAAAGGAACTTCTGAAGATGCCAACCGCTCGTGTTGGCGAAACGTCAAGTCAACCAGACAATCAACGCCGGCCTAACAGCCCAAAAACCATTGAAACATTAGACAATGGCCGCGAAAGCCTCTCACAGTTTAGTAGACGTAGTATATTCCAAACAGCGGTGACCACGATTTTTTGAAAAAAATTGGTGTCCGATAATTATTTATTTTTTATGTTTTTGGTTAAGTGAAGTATCCATCACTGTCAATCAGAAACATTGGTGTGTCAACTTTTTGTCGAAAGTGATTTCGAAAAGTTTTAAATAATACCGAGAAAAATATATAGTAGGTATAATGAACAATCGCAGCATAAGTTCGAAACGAAATCGCACTTTAAATTATTGAGAATTGGTAATTGTCTCGAAAGTTGCCTCCTCTTCGATTTTGACCAAATTTGGTATACGGGGGTTTTTTGGGGCGTTGATTACGAATCTGAAAAAATATTTTTTCGGCAACGTTTCGTTTTCAAAATATTTATCATTAAAGTTAAAAATCAAACCTTATTTTTACTATATTCCCCCTTCTTTTTGTACAAAATTTTTGATTTTTACACTAAAGTGGCACACAATATTTTA
This sequence comes from Listronotus oregonensis, assembly GCA_019359885.1. NCBI lineage: Eukaryota > Metazoa > Arthropoda > Insecta > Coleoptera > Curculionidae > Listronotus > Listronotus oregonensis. The sequence continues at coordinate 90,884 of JAHBCN010004055.1, forward strand.
TAAACACCTTTAAAAACATTGTATTTTTATTTTACACCTTTTTTCCATTAAATTGTGAACTTTCAAAAAATTCCTAATGTATACATGGTTGCAGCCATGTTACGGCGTGTGAAAGAGGAGGTTTGCAATTAAATGGAAAAAGGTGTAAAAGAAATATAAAAACAGGTTTTTAAAAGGTGTTTGTGAAATATTGTGTGCCAATTTAGTGTAAAAATCAAGAATTCTGTGCAAAAAGAAGGAGGAATAGTGTAAATAAGGTTAGTTTGGTTTTCAACTTTGATGATGAATATCTCGAAAACGAAACGTTGCCGAAAAATATTTTTTCAAATTCGTAATCAGCGACCCAAAAAAAACCCTTATACCAAATTTGGTCAAAATCGGAGAGGAGGCAACTTTCGAGACAATTACCTGGGAATGTAATACAGCGAGCCGCAGATGCAACAAAGCTGAGCCCAACAACGATCGCAACTCTCAAGAAGAATGGGATAAAATCAGACCAGGATTACGCTTCCAGTATGTCTTGAAAGCAAAAGACCACAAAAACCAAAATTGCAACATATTTGAAAAATATTATTCGGGACACAATTTATTCCATGTACCCAGAAAAGAATATGTAACATTGGCAGCAATTAGATAAAAGTCCTGGAAAGTAATTGAATATTTTTAGTTTTTCATTGATTCCTTAAGAAGATGGATCAAATGTATAGGCTTCTAGTACAGTGGATGGGGGGAAAAAAGGTGTTTGACCTCCGGTTTTTTTTGTACAGTTTCAATTAAAATGAAAATTTGAAATTAAGTTGTTTTCATCCTCTAGATCAAAGATTATATATGCTTAGGGTGTGCTTTTTACTTTTAGGGGGTAAAAACGGGTGGTTGCTAAAAAATTAAAAAACCATAGAAATAGACCTTATGTAAATTAAAATCATAGCTAAATATGTAGAATGAATCTATTATTATGTTGTGAGTTTTATCTAACATTATATTTGTAACGTTTCAACACTTAAAAATCACCCTTAATAACGAAATTACAAAAAAAATTTTTCATTTTCAAAATTATTTAGTAACACTTTTATTGTAGAAAAAAATATTTTAACAGTTTACGGTATAATAAATATTTAACTACTATAACTCAACCTTTAAATAACCATCCCTTATGAGATTTACAAAAAAAAATTGAAAAATTAAACCGATTTGATGATACATAATTATAGTCCCGGAAATGAAGCTAAAAAATGGCAAAACCTCGCAATTTTTTTGACCTTCATCGATTTGCATAAAAATTTGGAATTAGGCGCTTCTAACCCTCTACTTCAAATTCTATTTAATGGTGAAGTGCGCTGTTTGTTTTTTAAGGATGAAAACTACCCCTTATTGTCAAAACTTATAAGAATAACATTTTAAACCTTAAGATGGGTAAAAGTTGGTTTGGATTAATTGATTAATGATTGTTTTATGCTTTGGAATACAATTTTAAAATATTTCAACCCTTAAAAGTCAACCCTTGTTAGAGCTTAAAGTTAAAAAAAATATTTACCCTAAAAAAATGATTAATTTACCATAGTGATTTAATTTTAGAATGCTGTTGCTTAAAATATGTACTAATTTTATTTCGCAACTTTTCGTCCCTTATAAATCAACCCTTATTATAGCTTAATTAAAAAAATAATAGCTTGATAGATTTAATAATTAAAAATATTACTGCCTGAAATATTACCAATTTCATTCTTTTGCAAATTTTCAATCCTTAAAAACCACCCCTTACAACATTGCAATTCTTATAAACCAATATAATAGATATAAATAGGAAAAGAAAGTAGAATTACATACAAAAATTATACCGGTAAAAGTATAAAGTATACCGGTTTTATAGAATATTATGCTCCGAAGTGGGTTATTCTAGTTTTTCGAAAAAAAAGTTGATTGGTTTTTTAAACATAGCTCTTTTAGTTTTAATGATAGAAAGTTTTTTTGAAAATTATTTTGTAGGGTTTTTTAAAAGCTACAAGGCTATGTAAACTAAATTCTTTTTAATTCCTTAGTTTTAAAATGGGATGAGTTTAAAGGTTTAGAATAAGGTGAAGCTCGTAAATAGAGGATTCAAACGGCCAAATCTGGCCAAATATTTATTGTACAGAAAAATATATGTATGAAAAGTCTTTGTTATCAAAAAAGCTATAATTCTGTACTCCAGCATTTTTTTCGTATCTAGTATTGTTACTTAAAAAAAAACACTATTTTTACGAAATTGCGGAAAATCGTTTTCCATTTTAAGTTCCAATTTTTCTAAAATTAAGCATTTTAATTTGGTTAAACTTATAGAATTTATTATTAATACATATATAAAAAGAATTGCAGAAGGGCAGAGATCTATTTTAATTAAGAGGGGAACTAGGGGGTTGTTTTTAATGATCTTTTTGTAGAAAAAAGTAGGGACCTACCTTATTCTTATTATAACTCGCTCAATTTTCATGCTAATTTTTTTTTTTTTGTTTTTGAAAGAAAGGTCTTATTATATACTTTAAAAAAGACCCTATGTTTCTTGAAAAATGCAAACTTTTCCCGCTATTTGACTTTAAATCTTTCAAATTTAGCATGTGATGAACAAAAGCTAACCATTAAAAACCGTAGCTCAGTCTGTATTGGTTGTAGAGAAATTATAAAATAACATTTTTTCTAATTTTTTATAAACTACAATTTTGCTCTCAACAGTTTTTTTTTTTTGATAAAATGCATATTTTTAGAGTTATTCATGAAAACCCATTAAAACGTCGATTTTTTCGTCGAAAAACTTTTACTTTCAATCGCGAATAACTCGAAAAATATTAGTCTTGCGAAAAAAATGTATAGAACTTAAAATTAATTTCTTTATGGATTTCTTTAGTTAAAATGTAATAAAAAATTTTGGTAAAATTTTACTTTACGGACACCACGCCGATTTTCATGAATTTTTGCATACGGGGGTTTTTTGGGGCGCTGATCACGAATCTAAAATTAGTTTTTTCCGGCAACCTCTGGTTTTTGAGTTATAAGGCCTCCAAGTGAACTAACCTCAAAATTCTCCCTTCTTGAAACTGATTACCAACAAATGGGAACATACACTAATTAGGCACTTATATATTAAACAAATACACTGAAATTTACAATAATTTATTGTCTATTTTAAGTAAAAATTATCTTAAATAAATCCACTTTTCTGTACCTTGTAAGAAGATATGTGATGTATAACTGGTTGCCTGATTTATAATTAAGCTGTCAAGATATAAAAAACTGGATTTATTTGAGGCGTTGATTTGAGGTGTTTTTTACTAAAAGTAAGCAATAAACTTTTGTAAATTTTAGTGTATTCGTTTAATATATAAGTGCCCAATCAGTGTATGTTCCATTTTGGTGGTAATCAGTTTCAAGAAGGAGGAATTTTGAAAAAATGTTCATTTTAAGGTTAGTCCACTTGGAGGCCTCATAACTCAAAAACCAGAGGTTGCCGGAAAAAACTAATTTTTAAATTTATTAGATTCGTGATCAGCGCCCCAAAAAACCCTCGTATGCAAAAATTCATAAAAATTACCGATTCTTGGGCTATTCCCTACCTTTTGTGAAAATTTCAGGTAAATCCATGCAGGACAAAATAAATTCCTAGCCAAAATGCCTCATTTCCTGTACTATTCGTGTGTTAGTTGTGGTTAGTTAGTAAAAATTAAATAATAGAAAATATTTGATGGATTTGTCAGATATTGTTCATAAAAGATTACTTTTTTTAAGGGGGTATATAAAAAATAGAAATTTAGATCAAGGAATGCTCATTTTTGTCCATTATTCTTGATTGGTCGTAATAATTGTTAATTGTTAATTTTTTTAATAAATAAATACTACAAGATTTTTATTTTTTGAGATTGAAATTGTTTAGACGAATGTAAAAAATATAATATACTGCTAAATCATCATTTGCTAATTTCTGAACCTTTAAAAAACATAACAAGACTATTATTCTGAACGCGATAGTAAATTTTGTAACCTAATATTGATTGACAAAAATATACAGCGGTTTGCACCAGTGATACTTAGTTCAACCTTAACTTTAAGTGATACTTAAGTGTAAGATATCATTTGAACGACAGACACTTAACGGTTAACTGTCAATTAAATCTAAAACTAAGTTAGGCCGAAGATTTCTTTGGCTTAAGTAATACTTTTGTAATTTTATATCCTCAAAAATGGAAAGTTTTATTGTTTTGGTGGTAAAAGCGATAAATTATTTGTGTTGGGTTTGGGAATTTTCAAAATTATTTTCAAATAAATATTTTAAATAATGACCTTATCTTTTTTAAGGTTGGAAATCTGCAATTGAGAAAATGCTTTCTGAAAACTTTACTTATATATAAACTTTTTTGTTTAGTGCATTTTGTTTGTTAATTTTGCCGTTTTCGAGTAAACAAATCAAATACATGTCTACAATACGAAGTCAGCATACAGCGATAGAATGGAAAAACCATTAAGGGTGCAAATTTTAACCCTTTATCAGTATAACAGATTATTATAAATTTTATTGACATTTATAAAATAAAATAATCTAATTCCTTTTTCCTAATAATTTATAGCCCGATAGATCAAAAGTTAGGAAGTTAGTAGGCCTTTTTTTTCATATTTTTAACCAAAAAGTCCGCCTGTAAAATTTTTTGCTATGGTAAAGAAACAACTTATACATTTTTTTGTTATTTTATTTTTATCATATTGAAGCGGCGTCTTTTCTATTATGTGCTTGTAATCGTGGATTATATTTAATAAAAGAGTTTTTTTCCTAACTGAAAAGTTGGACCCGTTTTTCTATTTTCTTTTTCTCGGTTGCTGCTACTCATTATGAATGCGCACGACAAATAATTAACAATTACGCAAAAAAACCAGTATTTTTGTTAAAAAATAAACTGTAGGAAACGAATTTGAACTTTTCAGGGAACAAAAATTTAATTTTCTGTCAAATTGTCTTCTTCTTTTTACTAACAATGCGGTTCTAGTTACCAAATATCAAAACTGGACAATTTTTACAATGTTGCCAAGCATTTTTAATACTTAACTAAAAAAATAATAAGTGTAACTTGTGCAAAGTTATTAATCGTTAAGGTCAACCTTAATACTAAGTGATACTTAGTTATTGTGACCTTTTAAGAGTTAGTGGTGCAGACCGCCGATAATTATCTATTTACGCTATACGTTTTCTTACCTGGCTGGGGTAACTACAAATGGGTTTAATTGTATGTAATAATCTAATTATAGGATAACAAAATGCAAATTTTTACTACCTATTAGGGATGGAAAGCCCGAAAATATGTACAGTTATAAGTAGACCCAACATTTATATAATATACTTCATTAGTTCATTCCCATCATCCCTAACTTTCAAAATGTGAGGTCCTACAACAAAAAAAGTTTTATCGTTAGTTTTTAAATATTAATTTTTTTTTGTGAAAACAGAAGGTATGTAATTCTATATTTTATTTTTGTAAGGTTATTAGATTGTTATGAATTTTGATGATGGCTTTGTAAAGAATAAACCGAAACTTCAATCATAGCAATGTTTTGATTTTATTTATTTCAAATTTTAAAAAAATCACCGAAAAACCCAAAGTAAAACTTATTATTAATTTTAAGTTCGTAAAGTTTAGAAAAGGTGGTTTTTTGTTCTAATTGTTATATAATAATTTCATAATTGTTAAATAATAAGAAAGCTTTGTTTTGTATTTTATGAGGGATGATTATAAAGCCGCGTTTACACCAAAGTCTTCCACTAAGTTTTCCACAAGCTGCGGCAATTTGTTGCTTTTTCTACAAAATACAGCAACTTTTTCTGTCTTCCACTTGTGGAGAGACAAATTTTCCACTTAATTTTGTTTTCCCCCGGAGTGTCGTCGCGTTTGCACCAAAGTCTTCAACTAAGTCTTCCACAAGTTGCGTAAATTTGTTGCTTTTTCTACAAAATACAGCAACTTTTTCTGTTTTCCACTTGTGGTGAGACAAATCTTCCACTTAATTTTAGTTGCTCGCGGAGTGTCGGTAGAGATCAAAGAAAGTTCACAACTAAAAGTGGAAGATTTGTTGCTGCCCGCTTTGGGCAAGCAACTTGTAGAAAACTAGTGGAAAACCTTTCGGGCCAATTCTTTGGCAACAAGTTTTCCACTTGTTTCTCTAAATTTAAGAAGAGCGACTTTCAGTTTTCTACAAAAAATCTTCCACTTGTTGCTCTAATTAGAGAAGTGCAACTTTTAGTTGACAACTTTTAGTTTTCTACAAACGATCTTTTGTCAACTTTGGTGTAAAGGTGCCTTTTTAAAAGATCAAAAAAAGTTGACAACTAAAAGTGGAAGATTTGTTGCTGCACGCTTTGTATAAGCAACTTGTAGAAAACTACTGCCTTAACTTTTTGGCAACAAGTTTTTCACTTGTTTCTTTAAATGCGAGAAAAGCAACTTTTAGTTTTCTACAAAAAATCTTCCTCTTGTTGCTCTAATTTAAGAAAAGCAACTTTTAGTTTTCTACAAACAATTTTTTGTCAACTTTTAGTTGTCAACTTTGGTGTAAACGTGCCTTAAAAACCTCTACTGTTTTTGATATTACATTTTTAAATCTATTATTTTTTTTTAATTTCAGGCAAATTACAGCTTAGCATTTCTGAATCAGAAGTTTGCAGAACATTCGCCGTTTTTTATGATGGTGGCACCACCGGCAAGCCATTCACCGTTTATTCCACCGAAGCGATATATACACAAATTTCCAGGTGTTGAAGTCGTTACAAATCCGTCATTTAATTACACACCTCATAATGTAAGTTCCATTCAGAATAGAGTACTAATATCATTTAAAAATTCCATAAAATGTAATAATTAGTATTATGAAGCATATACCAGCTTCATAATATTAATTATAGTCTGACATGGACTGATTGCTACATAAGAAACAATGTGTGTGCCAGACTATTGTAAATCGTGAATATGATCTAAAACACCCTGTATACAATTTTTTTTTTGAAAGTTACAATTTTACGGTCTCTGTATTGAACTTCCATTGTCTTTATTTTTTTGCTAATTAATAAACAACGTTTTAGTCAGCATGTATCTCTGACCGTTTTCAAGTGATAACTAAAAAGTACTCGTAGAGCTACGACCTATAACTATCATTCGTTGTTTACGAAAAGTTGATACATTTTTTACGGTTCAACAACTGTGGGATATTCGGAATGTCAATACTAGGCTTACTAAATATATTTTGATTATTTCACCTTGTTCCGTATATTTTTGTGTTTTTTACACACAATTTCGAGTAGTGTTTTTGTTTCACCACATTCACAGGGTATACCGTTGCACAATTACCAAATTTTCGGTTCAGGTAAAACCAAACAGACACCAGCCACCAGCAAACAATTTGTTATAAGGCTTTGTCAAGTGATGTTCAGCCGAATACAAGAAATGTTTTTTTCCTTTCATCAATCTCCACACCATTACATTCAAAGTAAAAGACACGTTAACATTATGTTTTTATCAAACCTTTTATTTAATGTAACAATTAAGTTTTACTAATAACAATTATTACTATCGATCATTAAAAAAATATTTTTATCATACTAGAATTTAATTAAACCAAAAGCAGTATCTGAAATATTTTCAATTTATTTTCCCATCAAGCCTATCTGGTCCATTTCAACCATTAAACGTATTGTCAGTAAATTCGAGTCCAAAGCCATCACAATAAATAATTGTAAATGTTTAACTCAGAAAATCATAAATAGATCCGAAAAAAGAGAAAACTGAACTTTTAATATTTTACTAGGTGTGGAAAAATAAAATGAAATAAAATACAATAACTTTTTTAAAAATAATAAAGAATTACATAAAAACATTAATTTAATGTTCAAACAACCCCTCATTAACAGCTAAACAATATCCCAACCGATCCTAAAATTCATTTCTAACGTTGCTAAGTTGATATTGCGAAATTTTATTACATTCTAACGAAATAGCGTTTTTTAGCTGGTTTAGATTCTCAAATTTTACATTTTTATAAATGACACTTTTTAAGTGACCCCCCAGAAAGAAGTCATTCGGTGAAAGATCAGGTGACCTGGCTTTCCAAAGTATCCGGTACCGTGGACCAATAATATTGCCGTTAAAAGCATTTTTCAGGTACTCTCTAACCATACGGGCATTATGGGGCGGGCAACCATCTATTTGGTACCAGATCATTTGATCTTCCTGAACAACTTCTTCCAAGGAGGGCCCAGTTTGATTTTGAAATAAGTCCAAATAGGTTTCTGCTGTCAGGTTATAGTCCATAAAAAAGGGTCCAATGGTATGGTGTCCGATAATTCCCATAAATACATTTGTTTTTTGGGGATATTGTGTCCAAGTATGAATAAAGCGATGTTCATTTTCTTGGCTCCAAAAAAAAAATATTTCTTAAAAAATTCCTATCGTTATTTGCTCTTACCATCATTTCAAAACAAAATGCCATTCTTCGCTCTTCATCTCCTTCCTGTAGCTCTTGATGTTTTTCAAATTTATACGATTAATGTTTGTGTTTTTCAAAGTGCGCAATACCGTTGTATGATGTTCATTTACCTCGTACCCAAGAACCCTCGTACTAACCATTTTGTTTTCCTCCACACTCAGTAGAATCTTAAGATCTCTTTTCGCTCTTTCTTCGGCTCTATTTTCGATATCCTGAGTTGAACATTTACAATTATTTATTATGGAACCTTTGGACTTACTGACAATACGTTTAATAGTTGAAATGGACAGAATGGGCTTGGTGGGAAAATAAACTAAAAACATTTCAGATACTGCTCTAAAACTGTTTCCCGCATAATGCCACTTAATTATGGCTACTTTTTCGTCGATTGAATAATTCATATTTTTTTTTTTCAAATACCGACTGTCACTAATTTATTGACACCTTCCCTCATGTCAGGGACAATATTCATTTTACTGGTGCCTGTTTGGTTTTACCTGAACCGAAAATTTGGTAATTTTGCAATTACTTTTAATTGAATAATCCAAGATTCGCTTATTAAAATTTTTTGAAACTTGGCACGAGAGCTTGTCAGATTAGTCTATTCAAAAAGTTATTTTACATTTTTTCTCTAAAATGTACAGGTAATTGATCCCCTTAAAATTTACATGGGATTTCCTATGTTGCGCTCGGCGACCTACCACCCTGTATAGTAGATACAGTCTCTGTTTGACGGTCTGATTTTTATGCATTTTTTGGGTTTTTTTTGTGAGGACCAATAAAAAGATAGAACTTTGGAGTGTTTATCATTTATTTATAAGTGTTTCAAGAGTATATACATAAATTTTGGCTAAAAATATTCATTAGAACCAAAGTTATAGTGCTCTGAAGACACCTGCCTCGAAAAAATGGACCTTTACTTCCTCCACGAAACTAGCTTATCTGAAACTAAAAAAATCAGCTACGTGTTAATCTTTAAGCTTAAACACATGAAATGAACTATCATGAAAAGAAAATTTTGAAAATTATATATTGAGAGACTTCGGAAAAAAAATTAAATTTCATGTATTTTTGTCAGCTTTTTGTAAAAAAAATAGAAATATTTTAAATTTTGGGGTGATAATGTGCTGAGTCGACTCTATAAATTTGAAGTGAATCTGTCAAGCCGTTCTGGAGATATGATGGAGGAAAGTTTGAAAAACACAGTTCTAAGAAAGACGCGTTTCAAGTTTCAAGAACAGTTACGAATATAATAATCCTAACTTACAATTAATCTGCGATACCAAAACTTAAACAAATATCACAACGTAAATAACTACACCGATTTTTTCCTAAATCGATTTTTTGAATCTATTAAACCAGATAACTCTCTTAAGGGTACAAAAAATATACAAAACGAGGTAAAACGTGGAGGTTGTGGGTTGTCGAGCATACAGTGGTCTGAAGCAAAAAATGTTCATAAAGAAACCCACTAAAAGAAAAGATAACAAGCTGTAATAATTCTAAACAACCAGAATATATTTAGCAAACCTAGTATAGACATTCCAAATATATGGCAGCCATTGTTGGACCGCGAAAATTCGGCCAAACTTTGGTAAACTACGAATAGTATATAAGTCGTAGCTTAGAGAGTAGTTTTTTGGTTATTACCTAAAAACGGTTGGAGATGCATACTTACACTAACCGAAACGTTGTGTATAAATTAACAAATAAAGACAATAGAAGTCCAATATTTTGAATTTTGTATACAATGTTTAAGTAATAAGTCATCTAAATGTTTTTTTTAACGAAATTTTAGAAACACTGGATAGTTAAAATGGCTCCCAAACGTCTTCCAACTAACATCAGTATTCTTAATCAGATTCAGAAAAGAAGGTTACAGACTCTGCTGGCGGTTGATGATTTGGTGGAAAGAATCGTTCTCCAGTTAAAGAGATTAAAAGTTTTTCACAGGACCTACTTTATTATTAATTCCGATAATGGATTTCATATCGGTAAGTAATAAAATGGGATAGATTAGAAAATTGATTTTATTTTTGCTGTCTGTGTCGGCATGGTAAAATAGGTTTCTTCCCAATTTTTTTAGTCCATTGCAGAGCTGGGACGGATCCTTCAAAAAAGGAATCGATTTACGGATCCGGATCCTCATAAAGGAATCGAATTACCAATATGAATCCAAATTCCTTTTTAAAGGAAAAAAAGAATCGAATCTACGAAATCGATTCCTTTTAATCGGATTACGAATCCGGATCATCTTTTTTTATCTTACAAATGGATACTCCATAATTCAGATAATAAATCATGCCAAATTAGTTTTTGGTAAACGAACTAATAGAATGTCCCATTTTAAAATTTACGGTAGGAGTATTGAGCTGGTTGCCTCATATAAATATTATAATTTGGGACACGAGATCAGGATTGACCGAGATAATCAAACCCTGGAAAGCTTTTGTGTGTTTTCAAATCAACCATTCCTATTGTCTTAAACAGAAAACATACAATCAATGTATACTGCCAGTACTAACCCATGGGGCAGAAATGGTAACGCTTACCAAAAAAACGGCGCACAAGCTGCGAGTTACTCGGAGATCCATGGAGCGGTCAATGCTGGGACTGTCTCTGAGAGACAGTATACCCAATATATATACAGGGTCCTTCAGCTCACCTCCCGTCTTATGTAGCTCATTTATTAATTGATGTAAAATTTTCATATTTTGCAGACACTTCCTTTATCCCACGGTGCATTTCAGAAAAAATCATTTTAATTATACAGGGTGTCACAAAAAAGTGTGACGTCACGATGGTGCATTTTTTAAATGGAATGCTCTGTATTTTTTTGTATATTTAGGTACCTCTTATGGTCATCTATCTTCCTCTAAAATTTTGTAAACATCGGTATAGTGATTTCAGAGAAAAAAAAATAAAATACAAAAAAAAACTGTTTTGCATCGCTGAACTTAAAAATTAATAAAAATACCAATAGTGCTTGATTAATAGAATTAAACGAGGAACTTATAAAGTAATGTAATATTAGTCGCTTAGGTCATGTTTGATTAATTTGAACTGTACAGGGTGTCCAAAATTTAGTGCCAAGCTCTTCAAATTTTAAAGCACTTTATTTTTCCTATTTTAAATATGAGCAGATTTAAAAAACAAACATTTTTCTAAATATAATATTGGAGTTTATTTAACTTACAGAATCTCATTTTGACCGAGAAAGTCCGAGAAAATTATTATTTTAAAAAATACCTTTGGTTGTTAAATAACCCTAATAACCTTAATTTGTAATAACTTTTGGCTAATATTTATGCAACTTTAGCGAATTTCTAGGTAATACTTAACGTTATTAGGAAACTAATATTAACAAATTGTTTTTCATAGCCACCTTTTTATTCAATGATATTACTATTGAAATAGATGCCAAAATGAGTTTTCAACGAATAACTTTTCATGTGTTAGGAATTTCGATAGGGTTATATTTAGAAAAATGTTTGTTTTTTAAGTCTGCATCTAACGACCTAAAAATATGCAGGGGCTTATATTTAAAATAAGAAAAATAAACTGCTTTAAAATTTGAAGAGTTTGGCAATAAATTTTGGACACCCTATACAGTTTGAATTAATCAAACATGAACTAAACGACTGATATTACATTACTTAATAAGTTTCTCGTTTAATTATATTAATCAAGCACTATTGGTATTTTTATTTATTTTTAAATTCAGTGGTGCAAATCAGTTTTTTATATATATTTTTTTTCTCTGAAATAACTAAACCGATGTTGACAAAATTTTAGAGGAAGATAGATGACCATAAGAGGTACCTAAATATACAAAAAAATACAGAGCATTCCATTTAAAAAAATGCATCATCGTGACGTCACACTTTTTTGTGACACCTTGTATAATTCAAATTATTTTCCTGAAATGCACTGTGGGTTAAAGGTAATGTCTGCAAAATATGAAAATTTTACATCAATTAATAAATGAGCTTCATAAGACGGGAGGTAAGCTGCAGAACGCTGTATATTTACCACATATGACAGAGAGAGTTGCATCCTTGAAGTGGAACTGTGCTGGCCATTTGGCACGAACAACCGATGGAAGATGGTTAAAGCATATTCTGAAGTGGAGACCAAGACACGAAGCTTAGGAACATAGGCAGACCACCAACACGATGGACGGACCATATTAAGAGAATCCGGGGAAACTGGGTACAGGACGCACAAGACAGAAAGCGGTGTTAGACACTAAGGGAGGCACTAAGTCCAGCAGTGGTCGCGGACGCCTGTTTGATGATGATGATTTTAGAGTACCTCAGGGTTATATTAGGGATAACATATTAAAATATTATAAAAATTGGGCAATCAAAAGTTAAAGGACCAAATGCAAGTAAAGTTTATGCCCGTTTTTGGATACCACACTCTATGGCTACAAAAAATGTTTTATTTAAATATTGTTTCTAAGAACCGGAAAAACATCATATTTTGATTAAATCACATGTTAGGTTGTGGTATTTAAATATTTTAATAGGCAGATGTTTTAAAATTCTTCGTCTTTATTTCCGAATATCAACGCGATGCTGATTAAGTATCTTAGGTAAAATTTGAAAATTGAAAATGGTGGATTTTGGCATTTATAAACCTACTTGCCTCAGATTCAGTATATAAGGGTTTTTAAGAGTACCAGGTCAAAACTTGGAAATTAATAATCTTAGGTAAAAATTTGGAAATTTGAAGTGGCGTATTCTAAATGGCGAATTTTGGCATTTATAAACCGATTTGTCTCAAATTAGAAATGTAAGGTAATGATTCCTTTTGGAATCGGATCCTTTTAAAAATGATCATTTTAAAATTATATAACGAATCCGGATCACGGATCCAATTTTTAAAAAGTAATCGATTTCAGCCTTTGGATTCTTAAAAAGGAATCAATATATTTATATTCTAAAAAATGTCTTGAAAAATCGTTAAGAGTACTGAAAAAAGCTATTTAAGAAATTTGCTATTCTTTTTTAAAAACGCCAAAAAATAATAATAAAAAAAGCTACAAAATGCACACTTACATTTTTTTTTGTGTCAGAGAAAATTACATTTTTGGTAACGATAAACTTGATGGCATCCAGGTAATAAACATTCAGATTTACATAATTTATTTTTTATTTTAGGTCAGTTTGGTCAACCGTGGGACAAACGACAGCCATACGAAGCTGACACCAGAGTACCACTTTTGATTAGTGGTCCAGGCGTTGGGAAGAAAATTTTGGAACCATATCCGGTGTCATCGGTAGACATGGCGCCAACTATTTTAGGTAAGTTACTACATCATTAGTTTAGATATTGAGTTATACAACAAAATGGGCTCTAAAGTGTAAGAAATTACGTTGAAAAAATAAGAGGAAAGGAAGTGCGCCAAGCTAAGTTCCGGCCTCGCGCACCCTGTTTGTATACTACAAGAAATGTTTCAGGGGGTTTCCCCTATCATAACTTCCTTATTGTTTGACAAAAAGGTATGAGATTTGGGATGTAAATTCACAAACATATTCCTTGAAAAACTTGATAAAGTTATGTCAAGTGCTTTCTTTCTTTCAAAAAATTGCTATATATTTCATTTAAATAAGCAATTTTCGTATTAAATGTCAGATTATACCTACAGAGCAAGGTATACTGGAAAAAAAGGCATAAGATATCCCCCTCCGTTTTTTTCTATTCATTAAACTCAGAAAAATGAGGAGATCACACCAAAAAGACTTATGTTAGGGCCAATCTCCTATCCAAAAATCTTAGCCTCTTGAGTACTGAGATCTAATATTAGACCAAGCAGCCTTGTCCCCAATTTTTTATTCACTATTTTTTGACTTGCCAGGTTTTGAACTCTCTTGTCTGTATTAATTAATTTTTTTATTAGTACAGATAGATCAGTAAAAAACTTGCCAAGTCAAAAAATAGTGGAAAAAAAATTGGGGACAAGGCTGCTTGGTCTAATTTTAGGTCTCAGTACTTTAAAAGGCAAGATTTTTGGATAGGAACTTGACCCTTATTTTACATGTGCTTTTAGTGGGATCCCTTCTTTTTTTTCTGAGTTTAATGAATGAAATAAAATTCTGCTTGCATTTTAAATTCAAAGGCAGTTATGACCTCAGAATCTTCAATCAGATTGCAAACTTCTAAAATACCGCCTAAACACACGATATTACCGCCCCTGTTTCAAGGCGTTCAGAGGAAAAACTGTCAGTTTTCGGAATTTTTCCTTTACTCTTATACACTGCTCAAAAAAATTAACGGAACACTTTTTAATAAACTTGCAAAATATTAGCTTGTTGTGTTAAGGAAGTAAAAATGATATTTTTATGATAGATAAACATTTTATTTTAGTTACGTGATATAATTAATCCATATTTGTGCTCGCCACTCAAAGTAAATTTATGATTTCAAACCCAGTACAAAAATTAAAGTGATCGTGATAATGTCCACATTTAGATTTTATACTTCAGTAGGCTTCGACAGTTCTACTAGGCAACGGTATGACAGTTTGATATTGTTGAATTCATTGCCTGTCAAAATGAGAGATCTTAGCGAGATAGAAGTAGCTCGTATTGTAGGGTTAATTGAAAATGGTGTTAAAATCCGACAAGTCGCAAGAAATTTCAATCGCAGTCCTTCAGTCATCAAGCGTGTGTATGATCGCTATAGGGCGACTGGAGAATACAAACGATTAGCCGGACAAGGTCGGAAGCGGAAAACCACACGAATTGCAGACCGTTATTTAGTATTGTCTGCTTTACGTAGACGAACATCTACTGCAAAAGACCTCCAAAATGCACTTAGGGCGACTCATCAGGTAACCATTTCTGACCAGACAGAAACAGATTACGAGAGGCTGATTTAAAACCAAGGAGAACGGTACAAAAACATGTTTTAACTGGAGCTCATAAAACTAATCGATTAACCTTTGCTCGCGATCATTTGCAGTGGCAGCTTAGACATTGGAGACCTGTACTTTTTACAGATGAATCAAGATTCCGTCTAACCCGTTGTGACGGTCGGGTACGCGTGTACAGGCGTCCCAATGAACGTTACTCTACTACACTGTGCAAGAAGTATCCAGATTTGGAGATGGTTCGGTAATGGTCTGGGATGGAATAAGTTTGGAAGAAAAAACGGACCTTGTAGTGATATCGGAAACCCTAACAGCTGCCAGATATTTTGATATGGTTCTTTCAGATCATGTCGTTCCTGCTGCATATAGTATTGGTCCTGAATTTCTCTTCATGCAAGATAATGCTAGGCCGCATACTGCTGCCATTACTATGGATTTTCTGCGTGAGTATGAAATTCGAAAAATAATTTGGCCAGCGTTAAGCCCTGACCTCAATCCTATTGAACATCTATGTGACATGCTGGACAGACGTATTTGTCGGCGTCAAAATCCACCACAAACTCTTCAACAATTAGCAGAAGCCCTAGTTGAAGAATGGGACAGTATACCATAGGAAGATATTCGTCGGCTTGTTCAAAGTATGCCAAGGAGATGCCAAGAAGTAATTCGCGCTGCTGGATGACATACGCGATACTAAACACCATAACAATCAAATATCACCGTAACCATAAAAAACTGTAGGTTTTTCACTTTGTTTTTTGTACCTTTTTTAATTTATAAGTTTTTTCTTAGGAATAAATGATTAATCAATTGACACATTCCTTGATTTATTGTGAGAAAATGTGTGTCTCTTGAAATATGTAAGCTTGATCTGACTGTAATTAACACACTAAAAGTTACAAATGGACTAAGAGGTGTTCCGTTAATTTTTTTGAGCAGTGTAGTAAAACCTACTTACATACCAAATTTCAAGTTTTTATTCCTTCGGGAACTGCCCAATAATTTTTATGAGTCGATGAATGAACGAGTGACTCAGTCATTAAGTCAGTCAATAGTAAAATTGCCGATATTTAAAATCAGATATCTCAGATCTTTTTCAATTTTTTCCACAGGTAATTATAATACTTATACATACCAAATTTCATACCTTATTTAGAACGGTAACAAGGTTACGATAGGGATAAAAACATGCTGAAACCTTTAGAGTTCGTGTAATATACACACTGCATACGTCAGGCCGGACTTAGCTTGGCATATTATCCTGCACTTAGATATCATTAGTTTTAATATGAAGTTGTGCATCAAAATGGGTTCTAAATAGTATAGTCACTGAGGGTAAAAATATGCTATACCTCCGAATTCTTTGAACCTCCATCGATTTTTATGAAAATTAGGAATCAAGCTTATAGCCTGAGAGCCGGCAGCAATTTTTGGATAGGTATTTGAGGCAAGCTGAAAACTTGTCATATACTTCTTCTATTAAACCCCAACACGGAACTGCAGACCTGGCTGGTGAGTAGCGGGGCTAAATCAACCCCTAAATTTTTTAAAATATTTTTTATTTTTTTCCAAAAATGTATTTGAGGCAATATGCAATTTTTATATGTTGTAGTTGAATGTTTAAAAAATTAAAAAAAAAAAATAAGCCAGGCGATTTTGTCGGGGTTTTAACCTAGCCAGGCGCGTGCAAATTGTTTTGCAAAAAATATAAAAAATGTATTTGGGGCAACTTAAAATTTTAATAGGGTATTATTTATAACTAAAAAAAAAGATCCTTAAAAAGACAGATCATTTTGCATTTTGGTGGGACTTTCCATATGCCAGGAGATCTAAAAAATTATGTATAGGTGCGACTGAGTAGCGCTATAGAGAAGCTGCTGTAGTGTAAGAGAGAACGTTTATCGGCAGCTGTCTGCGTTCTTACTTACCGCGTTACTATTGGCTTTGAAAAGATCACGTCGCTACAATAGCCATGAGGTTTCTAGTCGGAATTTCGGAGTCGTATAAATATTGGTGTTCGTGTTTTATAAGTTAAATAATTTAAAAATTTCTGGTGAAAAATTAGTTTGTGTCATTTGCAAAAAAGACGATGATAAAGTGATTTCTTATGTAGAGAAAACTCTAAAAAAAAGTCATGAAATATTAGAGATCCGTAAACATTATGGATTAAAATATAATAAATAATAAAAAAAAATAATCTGATTTTGTGATTTTATATTTTTGTAATCATTACTTTCTTTATTAATTTTAACATGAAAAAAATATTTAATTTCTGTATAAATTTTAAGTTTGAATATTGTCACAAAAAAAGTTTTTTTTTTAATTTTGGATGTAGCTGCAAAAATCTGAATTCAAAAAAAATTTTTTTGAAACAAAAGTTGTTTTAAAATTAATTTTCTAAAATAAATGTCTTATAATATTTGTAAAAAAAAAACAATATTTTTGCACTAATGTCAAATATTTAAGTAATTCATTACATTTGGATTTTTATTACAAGTGACTAAATAACAAATTTTTTTATGTTAAAAAAAATAACACATAAAATATGTCCATTTGGCACACACAAATCAACACAATCATTTTTACTTAAACCATTTTTAGCAGAAATTCACAAATTTTTTAATTTTTTTACGCCGACATTCCGACTAGAAACCTCATGGCTATTGTAAACGACGTGACCTTGCCAAAGCCAATAGTAACGCGGCAAGTAAGAACGCAGACAGCTGCCGATAAACGTTCTCTCTTACATTACAACAGCTTGTCTATAGCGCTACTCAGTCGCACCTATACATAATTTTTTAGATCACCTGGCATACGGAAAGTATTGATCTGTCTTTTTAAGAATCTTATTTTTTAGTTATAAATAATACCCTATTAAAATTTCAAGTTGCCTCAAATACATTTTTTATATTTTTTGCAAAACATTTTTGCACGCGCCTGGCAAGGTTAAAACCCCGACAAAATCGTCTGGCTTATTTAAAAAATTTTTTTTTTAAACATTCAACTACAACATATAAAAATTGCATATTGCCTCAAATACATTTTTGGAATAAAATAAAAAATATTTTAAAAAATTTAGGGGTTGATTTAGCTCCGCTACTCACCAGCCAGGTCTGCAGTTCCGTGTTGGAGTTTAATAGGAGAAGTATATGACAAGTTTTCAGCTTGCCTCAAATACCTACCCAAAAATTGCTGCCAGCTCTCGGGCTATTATTTTACCTTTAGCTTCAAAAGTGACATGTGCTCAACTTGCGCTTCTTGCATTTTAGAAGTGAAATCCACCCTTTTTGCAAAAAATTGAAAAAATGCAAATTAAAGCATTCAATCGGTGAAAATCTTATTTAGTTGAGTAGAATATATATTCTGTAATATTTTGAAGCATGATTTATGATTTTTAGCAATTTTTCAACCCTCAGAGATTATCTCCTTAGTCGAAAAATCATGAAACATTGTTTTTTGTCTCCCTGAAATATTAAATCGCGCATTATTTAGTGTAATAAACATTTGTTTACTGCTAACAATATAATGTATTGATTTATTGCGAATTTTCAACCTAAAAACCTAATCTTGAGATCAATGAAAAAAACTTTTATTAGCAGTTTTAATCGTTTCATTGTGCATTTATAAATTAAAATTGTTTTTACTGAATATACAAACTTTATTTATTTATTTATTGTGAAGTTTTAACCCTTAAAAACCAACCCTCATCCTTGAATCAATTAATAAAATTTATTTTAAAGCAGCTTTAATTATTTCAATAATTAATTCAAAATTTTATTCTCTGATTATGAAAAAAAAAATATTGTAGAATTTCGATCCTTAAAAGCTACCATTTATTATGAAATTAATAAAAAAACATTTTTAGCAGATTTAATAGATTTAATTGATTACAATATATGAATAAACAAAAGTTTTTATTTATTTTTTATCAAATGTAATGAATACACATTATCAAAGCTTAATCAGTGAAAATTTTAAAATTCATCAGAACTATTATTAGAATCAACCTCTTCTTCTTCTTGGTCAATTGGTGGACAATTCTGACAATTGTCACCGCTGCATGTTCCACATGATGCAATACAAAATATTTCAATTCTTCGGCAACCGCAAGAGGCTTCGCAACCTTTTTTGCAGTTGCAAAATATCATTCTAAGTAGTTTATCTGGTGCAGGTGAATTTGCATTTTTAATTGGCTGTAAAGATCTTTCAATTTTAACCCATCCCCAGTTTACTGAACGAATACTTTATTATCAACTCATATCTGGGTTTGTAAATATACATATATGTAAATGCAGTGAATCTCCCGCCTGTACAAGGGGAAGCACAAAGGACCTACTGAGGTCTAGGTGCAGTGGTATATTACCACCCTCTGAACATTCAGATCAGATGTAAATTTTGTGAGCATTTACCATGTAAATAGGATATTACAGATACAAAATGTACGCTTCTAAAATAAAAAAAAAATCGCAACTGGTTTTTTCACGGTAACACCGTTAATGTTTATGTTATCGGGTCCATCCAAAAATCATTTTAAAGGTAATTTTAAGAATTATAAGATCATCGACATCTCCACTTTTAAAACCCTTCATTTTAAAAAGTTAAAGGGATAAAGGGTCCTTGTCAGCTGATGCTTAGAAAAAAAATTAAACTTCTATCGATTATATCTCGGTTGTTATTTATCCTACAGAAATAAACAATATTTGGGTAAAAAACATCAATTTTTGTTCTCCATTATTTTTTTATATATATCTAGTAGTTTTATAGTTAATATTTAAATAAGAAACATTTTTAGAAAAATTTAAAAAATCGTACTTAAAAAAAAAGCATACTAAATCGGTCAAACTTCTTGAGCTCAAAATAAAGTATATCCTTCAAGAAATACTATAAATTTCAATTTTGGTGGAAGTACCTACCATTGGTTTTATTTTGTACTTTTTCTTTAAAAATTCGAGAGTCCCGTCTTATTTTCATCATAACTCGCTTTGTTCTAATACAATCTACTTAACCCGGGGCTTATTTTAAAGTCCTTTGCATGTACTTTAAAAGGTGTTCTTAAGATATTTCCCGCAAAATGTATCGGTTTCCCGTTATTTAACCTCGATACATGCGTTCGAATACTCACAAAAAAATGATAACTTAAAGTAGCTATAAGTCGCTTTTGAGTCAACCTAATCAATCTCTTTATTTTTTTTAGCTTATTTTTAGGTAGTTTTTTTTGTAATTGTATAGTTTTGGAGTTTTTGTAAAAAAACAGTTTCAAAATATGCATTTTTTTTAATAAAAAATTAACATTTTCAATGGATAATAAGTCGAAATATATTGACTTATAAAAAAAAAACTTTATGGAACAAAAGTTGCTTAGAATTAGACCTTTATCAATTCCCGGGGTTATTTTTAATAAATTAATTTCAGCCTCCAAGAAGGGTAAAAGCGCAATTGGGCACTATGTCACTTTTGTTACTTGAGGTACTCTCTAACTACTCACCATTTTTTTGGGAAATAGACAAAGGTTCAAAGAATTCGAAGGTACTGTACTAATGTGAGGTTACTGTACTAAAAGTAAGAAATCACGATCAGCCAATAACATCATAACTATGAAAAAAAAAATAATTAAAATATTATTTTAACTTTTTAACGAATACGGCTATGTATTTAGTGAACACAATTTATTTCTATTTTAGATTTGGCAGGCATTAAACCGCCACACCACATGGACGGGAAAAGTTTTAAGAAACAACTGTTAAATAAAAGAAATCGAATTGGATTTAGGTTTGTTTTTATGGAATACTGGGGAGAAGGAAACGAGAAAACTATTGAGAGAACCTGTCCTTGGGCTAATGATGATAATCTAGCGGTAAGTGTGTGATATATAATTTTTAAAAATATTAAAAACTTTTTGTTTTCTTGTAAAAAAACTATTAATTTGTATTATTACCAATAGATGATTGATTTATTCTTTTTTTGCAGGAATGTAGTGTAAGTCAGTGGTGTAAATGCCAGGACAGTCGAAATAACACCTACACCTGTGTTATGGACTTTCGAGAGGAACTTAGGTTTAAGTTTTGTCGCTTTGCTGATAATGAGGTAATTAGTAATTAAGTAAGGAAAGTTATAGTGTATTTTTTAAGTGGTAAAGTCAAATGTGTCTTTATTGTATTTTTTCCTTTTATCCTGCAAATAATTCATCGTAATTCGCACTTCCATACACTTATTTTCTTCAATAAATAAAACAAATATTAAAGAGATATATACCAGACCAAAAGCAAAGTGCTTTCCTTTATACCGGAAAATGAAACCTCTGGCTACTTTGGAAATAAAATTGTGAAATTCTCTTCTAACAAGGAGACCCAACCAAAAACTGATTCTCAAATAATTTGGAAAGTACGCACTTCATAAAATTCTTTAAAAAATAAAACTGGGCCCTATGTATTAATATAATAATTATAATAATTAATAAGAATTAATGAATACCCGCATTTAAAATTCGCTTTTTTTAGAAACACCCCACAAAAAAATAACACATACTTAAGGTAGTTGTATCACAAGAGGCACTTTCTTAGGATTTTTTGAAATTTATACTTATTATTATTTAAAAAATTCTGCATCGATTGGTGCAGAATGAAATTTATGAACAATACAGTTCCAGATATGTTTAATAGCAAGGATAGTGTTTTTGAGGCTCTCTTGTTCTATACGGAATAACGAAAATTTTACTTAGTTATATAATTTTAACTTTCCAACTTTTTCCTACAATGTCTATGAAAAACTAACGTGTAATGGCTGTATGCACTCCTGTGCAAAGCCAAACAAAGCAAAAAAAACTAATATTAAACAACAACTAAGGAATTTTTTTAGAACTTACTTTTTTGTTATAATACAGTTTTTGAAATATTAATTAATAAATAATGACAAATTAATCTCGTGGAAGAAATACACTAAAAACAATCTGGCAACAACGCATTTACAAGCGTCAGAATTTACAGATTGTTTTTAAATACATAGTTGCTATATTTTACAAACGAGCAGTTAGTCCTACGGGATTGGCTGGAAATAGTAGAATTAGAGCAAAGATTTGTAGGCGCAAGGAGACGTACTCATAAAACGTGCAAAAAAATTGATCTAGTAAAAGTTGTTCAGAATCATTCATTTTCGGACCTCTAGAAAAATGACTGAATAGAAAAATGTTGAGACTTGTGCAAAAATTCTGGAAAAATTCATCCATTTTTTTGAATTACACTGAATACTTTTTGTGCAAAAAATCTTGTTCTGTAAAAGCAACCATTTTTGACATAATTCTTTGATCGGACCATGATATTTCCTCAGAAAAGACCCTACACGTCTAGGATTGGCCCAAGAGGCCAAAAACTACCCCTAGAAGGGGTGGAAGATGGATTTCTGGATCCCAGATGATCAACCATGGTATTCCAATGTATACTCTTTTTCTATGATATCTCTGCACTTTATTTTTGAATAATCCGGCGTTCAGAACTCGATTTTTCACCCCTACCTTGGGATAGTTTTGGTCCTAGAAGGTAAATTTCAGTAGGGTAAAAACTTTTTAATCACAAATTTAAGTCCAGCGTTGACGAGTACATGAGAATCCCGCCGCTGCGATTCCGGCGTCTAAACCTCGATTTTCCACTCCTCCCTAAGGGTAGTTTTGGTCCTAAGGGTGATTTTTACTAGATACAAAGTTTTCTCAATCAAAAATTCGGGTCCAGCGTTGACAAGTACATAAGAATACCACCTTTGCGATTCCCGCGGCCACAACTTGTTTTTCCACCCCTTTCTAGGAGTAGTTTTGGTCCTAGAGGGTAGATTTCAGTACTGTAAAAACCTTACGATCACAAATTCGGATCTAACGTTGACAAGTACATAAGAATACCACAGTTGCGATTCCAGCGTGCAAAACTTGATTTTCCACCTCTTCCTAGGGGTAGTTTTGGTCCTAGAGGGTGAATTTCAGTAGGAAAAAAAAACTTTTCGACCACTAATTCGGGTCTAGCGTTTAAAAGTACATTCAGAAATCCATCTTCTACCCCTCCTAGTGGTAGTTTTCGGCCTTTGGGACCAATCCTAGAGGTGTAGGGCCTTTTCTAAGGCCGGATTCGGATTCAGCGTCGAAAAAGTCAAGGGAATATCGTAGTCCGACCCACGGATTTTGACATTTTTTTCGTGGGGCTGTGAATTGACCAATATTTTTCTAAAAAATGTATCAGCTTTAGAAAAAGTATTTGGCATCTTCACCTTAATCAATGCTAAAAGACCATATTTGCCGAAATCTAGAAAAAAGTTATGGTTTTTTTGCATTAATCTTAAAAATGTTCTATTTGACCATTTTTCCAGAGATCCGAAAATGTGTTTAAAAATTCTAAAAAAGATTATCCGTATTCCTTGAATGATTATGAACAATTTTTATTAAATTAAATTTTTCCTGCATGTTTTGTGGGTAAAAGTCCCTTTTGCGTAAAAAAAATTAGGCAAAAATGTTGCACCTTATTTGCAGGCAGTTTTTTGAGGCTTATCTGAAGGAAGATCTTGAGCAAAATTATTTCTAATATGATCATTTTTGCGTCGAAAATTTCTTTTTTTTTTTCATTAAAAATCAAGGTTTGGAGACAAATTTCCGGAACATAAAAAACCAAATCATAAATCCAAAAAGAGAATTCGAACTTGATGAGCTGTAGAGTAATTTGTGTGGCACAGTGACGGCTGATTGACTGTATTGTATACTCTAGCGTAAACTTTTTAAATGGACTGTCGCGATACAGCTTTCTTAAATTTAATAACTAAATTAAGGCCTCTAGATGCAAAACTGGACAAGTCCTTTTTTTTAAACCGCGAAAACTCACTACCACAATTTTTTTAGTGATATTAAAACGGTAATACCTAATAATACACCAAATTTCGTTCTTTAAAACTTGTAAATATAAGGCTGTTGTTATCAAGTTTAAGAGGACAGAGTAGGATTTAGACTAAAAGTGGAACTAACATGTAAATAAGTTCCGAATTTGATTTTTCATAAAAGCGTTTTAGACTAATTTTAGAAATTAAAAATGGCTTCATCTCAAAGCAAACAACTTTGGGTCTTGTATTAAACATGACCAACTTAACTACTTAATTAGCGTAATTATAATAAAACTAATTTACACCAAATTCATACTAAACACCTAGTCCTAAATTACTTGACGATAACAAACAGTTTATTGACAAAAATTGTAAAATGGAGTACTCTATTTCTGATAAAAACTAGACCTATAATGTAAAACTTAAAAAGAATTTGTTCCGTAATTCACAAACCACTTTAAATCAAATATATTTTTCATTTTAGCGTTTGTGATTACCCTGGACCCGTACGAGCTGAGAAACGTTTATTCAAAAATGAACTCTAAACTTATAAGATATTATAATAATATTTTAAACAAATTCAGAAAGTGTGCGGGTAGAACGTGTAAAACCTTATGAAAATAATTGTTTGCACGAGTTATCCACTGGCTATTTTTTAAAAATGGACTGTATTGTAGAAGCGGTTCTAAGAGGAACCAAATATGACCACTTAAAAATAAGTGGACTTTTTAATCTTTGGTAAGGTATGTGATGATTACTGGGATAGCAGTTTTTAGGTAGGCAGTTTGCTTATAATTACAAAAATGGAATGGAATATGCAACGTTTTATTTAGATCCAAAAAAGGCACAGACCCCTTTAATAAAATATCTCGAAAAGTAATATAACTGAAAAATTGTTCTTTGGCACTAAAGATATGCAAGTAGAGAGAACAGCAACCTCTAGATGCCCCACAACCTGACTCTAAAATTTAACTAAAATGAGATCACACCTTTTGTGGTTCTTCAAATACAATATCTCTTTAAGTTGTATTCATCTGCATAAAAAGGGTGTTTTTAATTCTAGAATTATCTTAACTTTGGAAAACAAACAAAAAGATTTTGGAGTTTAAAGACATTATCTTACAAAGGGTTATCGGCATATTATTGTCGTAAAAAATTCTCAAATAAAGAATTTAGAGATAAAGAAAAAATATTAGAAGAGGAAAAATCAACTCTACGTTAAGTAACGGTGATTATGATGATGATTAAATATTAAGTTTCCATCCTGCCTGTCTATGTTTTAAAATATGCAAAAAACTATACATCTTCTTTATGACACACCTTGTATATTCGAAATCCAAACCCATCAGATCCTATGAAACTTCTTGATATCTGCAATTTAAACAATCTTAGCAGGATGACAACTGTTAAATTTTGACATTTTTGAAGTGTAAAAAAATACATTCTTTTTTCGGTTCTCTAGATGGCTATGTCTCTGATTTGATCTGAGTGTTCCAGAGGGTGGAATTGAACTGGACCTCAGTCGTCTTGTAGGCTGGAGATTTACTGCGTCGTCCAACATGCTGGGTTCGACACCCATTGTCCATCCGATTTTCAGTTTTATAGTTGGTGAGTGTATACGCAGCCTGTGCCCCAGGTAAATGGTTCCTTTAGACTCGCCCTTTTGGTATTGTTTCCTTTGTGTTAATAGTGTAGGGTTTTTGAAAACGAAACTAGCTGCAATTGAGTCCTCTCTTGCCTGTAGACTTAGAAGATCCTTTGAAACATCCTTCCACAGGCGTCGTCCAGCTGAGCCAGTGCCTACATTAGTATCTAGACCGACCATGCGGAGGTTTGTTAGAGTCGTCAAAGCCGCTTCCCTTACGAAATTACCAGGGGGTGAGATTCAATATTACCTCCATGGCTTTTCTCGATGTAGTTCTTATAGAACCTGTGATATTTAAACATGCTATTCTTTGAATTTAATCTAACTTATGTTTTGTCGTGATCTGTTCTGTTTTGAACCACCACACTATGGAAGCGTATGTTACCATCTTGAAATGGCCGTGTAGGTCCAATAGGCTAGTCTGGGAAATGATCCCCAAGTCCTTCCTATGGCTCTGCGGCATTGGTCAAATGCAATATATGCCTTCTATATTCTGTAAAATCTTTGCATACCTGCTACATACCTTAATTAATCCACCAGTAATAAATAAAATGTCTTGTCAACTTTTTAATTCACGTTTTACTTTGTATTAATTATTTCAACATGTTTTACAGTATTGAAGAGAAAATAATGGTTGTAATCATTTAATAAATACAAGTAATTACATTGAACTACATAATGAGATTTTTACATAATTGAACAATTTTATAGGAAGGTGAAAAACACTTAAAAACTGTCTAAAAATACGTTTTAACACAACACATTGAAACTGAAAGCTAAGGTTTTTTAATTAGATGCTCAAACAGACCGTTTACTGCATGGTTGCACAGACTTATGAACAGAGGTTTCACTTTTTTAAACTCCGAAAATCTGTCTTGAAAAGATTGAATCAAAATATCTAGCTTTTCTACATAACTGAAATTAATCGCAGTTTTGTTGAATTTTTCAGGCATTTTCTTATAATTCGGAAAATGATTGTAATTTCCAGAATTCAATTGTGATCTGAAAAGTGTCAGCTTGCATTGAAAGGATGATACATGAGCGTAGAGCTGGGATATCAGTTGATTTTTGCCTTGAAGCCGTGTGTTCAAGACATTCAAATGATTTGTAATGTCAACTAAAAAAGCCAAATCACACAACCAATCAGGATTTTTAAGTTCCGGGACATCCCTTTGCTTTTCCGCCAGAAATATTCCAATTTCTTTTATTAAATTTAGAAATCGTTCCAGTGTCAATCCACGGCTTAGCCACCTTACTTCTGTATAATACAGTAAATTTCCGTATTCGCTTTCGATGTCATCAAGGAATTGTTTGAATTGTCTGTGATTGAGTCCTCGTGATTTTATGAAATTTACAGTCGAAACTACCACTTTCATGACATTTTGAAATTCAATTTTTTTAGAACAGAGGGTTTCTTGGTGTATAATGCAGTGAAACTGCAACTTCAGCGTTTATGTTTTTTCCTTGCAGATGCTTTTTCAGCAAAGTAACGAGCCCGGAATTGACACCAATCATCGAAGGAGCACCGTTAGTCGCAACTCCCGATAATTTTGATAAGTCCAAATCAGTTTTTGAACACTCATCCAAAAGTACATTGAGTATATCAACTCCTTTGGTTTGACCTTTCAATGAACACATTGCGAATAACTCTTCTAAGACTTCAAAATCTTGAGTAACACCTCGTATGAATATGAGAAGTTGAGCTGTGGAACTAATATCAGTGGATTCGTCGAGTGCTAATGAAAAAAATTCAATGATCTTAGTTTTTTCAATTAATTGTTCCGCAATATTACCTGACAAAAACATAATTCGTCTTTGGATAGTCATACGATTCAGTTGAATTTTCTCAAACTTTTTTGCTGCTTCTGGACACATTTTCTTAGCGGCAATTTCTATGCATTCTTTTACAAAATCGCCATCATTGAAGGGGCGACTTCGCTTTGCTATCATTCGCGAAATTTCATAACTAACTTCTGTAGCTGTTTCTGAATCTTGAATGGGTTTTGTAAACATAGCTTGCTGACCAATAAGCTCCCGTTTTAAAGACAACATTTTTTGCTTTCTTAATTCGCCTGTAAACTTGGTAAAAGAAGGATGCTGCGTTTCATAGTGCCTTTTTACATTATATTCCTTTGCAATCGCAACAGAATTCTTGCAAATTAAACAAACGACTTTGTTATGCGACCATACAAAAAAGTATTTCTCAGTCCAAATTTCTTGAAACTGCCGATTTTCATCTTTAACCTTACGTTTTTTACTAGGTCCTGGCTTCTCCATGTTGCGTTCTAATCCTGGCTAGGATTAACACAGCACCTAAAAACAATTACAGTACCTACTTAAATTACCCATTCTTTTTTAAATTATCAAAAATAATTGATTAAATTCTTCAGAAATTTTTAGATTTTTATACAGATTTTATATCTGAAATAATGACGTAATAATTACAGTTAGAGAAATTCTGATAAAAATAGTAATTTCTTTGTTTTATTTTAATATTTGGCCAACATTAAAGCTAAATTTGATTAAAATTGATTAAATAGGTAGGGAAACACTTATTAATAACAGAGTTTTACTTACGATTTCACAACACAATTATACACGGCACTTGACGGGTTAACAGGAAATCTACGTTGAATGTGGATCAAAATATATGACACCGGCTAGTCGAGTTAAAATCTACACTAGAACTATTGCCTCCCCAAAACACTATTAAACTGCACTTATTCTCAATCACTTATTACTTCGCTTTGTATTTTCGCGCTTATTTCTTTCTGTTGACGTTTCACTCAAATTAAAACCGAACTGTCGGTCGCTGCGGTTAGCGTGGCTTTTATACCGCGCATACGACTCTGGAAGCTTCGTGTATCTACTCGTACCTACGCGAGCAATCGGGGATTCGGGACTATTGCTATCTCGCTTGCTCACACCGCGCTAGAAAATTCTTGATTTCTCTACTATTTTGAACTTTATATAAAGGCGGCAAGCGATGTTACTTGACTTAGCATTTTTGGGCGCTAGATTCAAATAGCGCGCTCGCGAGATTCAAATTACTTTTCGAACATATTTTTTTTTGGTTTTATTCTGGAAGAGAATTAAATATTCTTCGAATGTACGAGAGTATTATTTTTGCTGTCTGCCGGGCCACCAGTATTCGAAAGGCATGCGGCCCGCGGGCCGCGGTCTGTGCATCCCTGGTTTACTGCTAAGCAATATCCTAAACGGTTATAAAATTCAGTTCTTATATTATGAAGTTGAAATGCCGATAGTCGATCGCACACCGCTGAAATTGAAACTTTTAATTCTTCTAAATTTTGATAACTCAAATTTGTATAAATAACATTTTTGATATGACCCCAAAGGAAGAAGTCGTTTGGCGAAAGATCAGAAGACTAGATGGCCAATTTATGGTGTAATTTGGTCCTATAGTGAGTCCATTGAAAACATTTTGAACATATTCCCTTACTTCTCGTGAATTGTGTGCAGGACAATCATCCATTTGAAACCAAATGTCTTGATTGTCAGGTGCAACTTCCTCCAATGCCGGCCCCACTTGATTTTGTAATAGTTCTAAAAAAGTTTCTGTTCCCAAATTGTGATTCAAGAAAAAAGGTCCAATAATCCGATGTCCAAATATACCCGCCCAAACGTTTACCTTTTGAGGGTATTGAGTCCTTGTAGATACAAATCTGTTGAGAACATGTCGGATACTCTTCGATAACTATTTTCCATGTAATACCATTTAATCATTGTTATTTTCTCTTCAATACTGTTAAAAATTTTAAAATAATTAATACAAAGTAAAACGTCAATTAAAAAGTTGACAAGACATTTTATTTATTACTGGTGGATTCATTAAGGTAAGTAGCAGGTATGCAACGATTTTACAAATGGTTTTTCTTAAATAACTTTTAATTGCTTTATCAGAAAAAAAAAAGAAATTTAGAATGTGAGCTAATCTTATCAACGTCAATAGTCTAATACAATTTTGTTGTAAATTCAATAGGTGAGCCAATATCTCAATGTATCAAAATTTACATGGGACTTAATATGGCCAGTCTGGCAATGCACCACCCGGTATAGGTTTTTGTTGTTGAAGCGTAGCAAGAGGCTGTCTAGAACCATATTCCATAGTAAGGGTGAGAGTACCCGTTACCTTGTTCCTGACCTTAATGTTGATAACCTTTGTTTCTATTACTCCTTTTGAGAACATATTAATTAGCCAACCATTTACTGTTGGCAGGGTGTTATGATCAACAAGCGCGTCTGATATTTTGGTAAAGGTCGTTTTGTCGAATGCCCCCTCTATGTCTACGAATACACCTAGGGCGGACTCTTCGTAGTCCAGTGATCTTTCGATTTTGTTTGAGACAGCGTACAGCGCTGTCTCCGTTGACCTGCCTATAGTGTGTGCATGTTGGTTTGGGTGTAATGCTATGTAATTTGTTTCTTGAATTTTAATGAAAATGTGGTCACTCTTTCGTCGTTTGTAAAAAGGATAACGTATTATTAGATAATGCAGATCTGTTTTAAGTGAAGTGAATGTCAGAATAGAATTTGAAAATAGATTATACTTTCGTTTAGAACAAAATGGAAATTATGCAAATAAAATACCATTTTAAAATAATATATAGTTTCTTTAACTTGAATTATGTTTTTTTTTGCTTCCTCTGTATTAAATGAAAAAAATCTTACGCGGATGGATACTACTCGGTGATACCTTTAATCAGAGTTATCAGATAAGGGCTGATGCCATTTGAAATCTTAAAGCCCAGGTGTGGGACGTCTAGGGTGTGACTCGCCGCTTGACTAGGGATTCTAGGTCCTCCTTTTCGTGCCAAATGTCAATTTTCCAACTATTTTATTTTTCGAGATATTTACAATAAAAGTTTTTAAATAGACTCTCTGTATATTTTAATTTGCTTTTAAAGATTATCAGTCCCAGATTTATAGAATACCCATGACTGTAAACATCAGTATTTTTTTACAAATGTAAAAATCTTAGGTATTATTAAAAAGTATTTAATATATTCTAGAATAATATATTTTGCAATGTATTAATAATTTAGTCAGCGAGAAATAATAAAATGCATCCTGTTTAGTTTTTATTTTTTACAAAGAATTTAATAGGAAAAATACATTTAATAATAATTTTAATGTCACGATTTTTTTACAGAGCATGCTAAGGGCCAGCAAGTGTATTTTTTTCAAGAGTATGTTGTAAAAATTGATTACTAGAATCATCCAGTATTTGTGGCTTTTTTTATTTGATTCAAATGAACAAAAATTAATAATTTTTGTTTATATTTCTCGCTGCCTAATTTATATGTGTAGGACAATATGTAAATGCCTTAATTATTGGCAACGAATCTCAGCAATGAATTTAAATAAATAGCTATTATTGTAAAATTAATAATATTTTTCGTACTTCCACCTCTTAACGGGGACTAATAAAGTTTATTTAATCTCAAGGGACTAAAGTGCATACTAGAACATATAAATTAAAACAGGTTAAATTTAACAATTTTTTTGATTAATTTATACAGAGAGAAATGTGTACATTTCTACATTTTACAATAATAAAATGTTCTTTGATGCTGCTTGAGGGAGAACCACATAGAAGCTTTAAATAACACTAAAATCTTGGACTTCCATTATCTCTATTTCTTAATTGATGCGTAATGTTTAGATTAGTTGTGTATCTAACCTTTTTGATAACTTGAAACTACTATTAAAGCTACGACCTTATACACAACTGGCAAGGCAAAAGCCATTACCAACCAACCAAGATTAAAAAGAGAACGCCAACAATTTACCCTGTTTCGCTTCCAATACGACAACGGACGAGGGCGTTTTGTGTCTGTCTTTATTTTGCTTAAGCGTTTGCCTATTAAATTGACAACTCCTTTATCGCACTGAAAATCTCTGCATGGTTTGCCAGCCGTTATTTATTTATTTATTTATTCGTATGGTATACATACAATATAATAAAAAGAGAACAATTGTCTAAATACTAATATCTATGTTTTTAATCCACTCCAGCGCTGACTCTTCCGCCTTTATGAAGTCGCTCCAGGCGCGCTGGTATGATCACAAACCACACTCCTCTCTGATGTGTCTGATGGTCTGGTTTGGAGCACCGCAATCGCATTCCGGTGACTGAGCTATGCCCCATTTGTAAAGAGAATCGGAGCACCGTCTATGTTCAGTGCGTAGTCTGTTTAACAGAACCCATTGTTTTCTATCTAGCTCAGCACCTGTGATGTCGCAATCATAGCCCTCAAACCATAGTCGTTCTTGAAGATTCTCAATGCGTTGACAGTTTTTTTCCCATATATTTCTTATTGTGGTGTTATTCGAGTCCAGCTGTTTAGTATTTAACATTGGTGGATTTCTAAAGCGAAGGCGAGGTATATCATCCGGGTTTCGTTGTATATTACGGAACTCTCTGAGTATTGCCCCTGTTCTGCGGATTTGGGGAGCAGGGAAAGCCAATATAAGGGTGTGGGTCTGATCGTTCCTGTAATCAGGCGCACAGTGTGGTTTATTCGTTGTTCTTCAAGGCTTGACCCATTTTTCACGGTTTAACAACAGCAGTTAAATATTCGAAATATTAAAACTGGACTTACATCATACATTTAAGTTTTAAAATTATTGAATTTTGTTTTCTTCCAGTGGGTTTTTTAATTTCAATATTTACTTTAAAATATGGTGTGCGACGTTTCATCTTGTTATGTTTTTTATGTTCTTTACCTCTAATTTTGAGTAGACTTTTTGTTTTTTCAATGTTTATTTCACGCAAGCTTGTCTGGAAGTATTTCCTGGATGTTCAGTAATTAGGAATGATTCTTCGTCACCTTGTCCAAAAATTTTGCCGGTAATAATTTTTTCTTATTATTTATAATATTTTGAACGTATCCTTCGGCGATGGATACTAATTTTTATCTTCTATCTCCTTTTAAAATATTCACAAAGATACTGAAATGTGCTAATAAGGAGGTGGTCGTTCAACAAATTCAATGTCCAGTGTATAATGATGAATACATTTAGGCAGCTGCTATTTTGTGGGATTTTTTTGCAGTAGATTAATTTCTTTTTTTTTTAATTACCTTCTTATAGGTATACTGTTCCACTCGCAGGGTTAAATAAGTCACTTTAGTCCCTAATTATATAATAAACTATTAAGACTTATTGGTTTTTACCTTATTATTTTTACTTGTGGACTTTGCTTGTGATAAATACGTTAACATATACGTTGTATTATTAGGTTGGAAGTTTTATTGTAATATTTTTTATTGGTGGCACTAATCAATGCCGCATTAATTTATTTTTAATCATTATGGTTTCAATTAACCAAATAAATGTATATTAAGTGCACTGTGGGGTATTTAACTTTGATAATAAATCTTCTAAAGTAGGGGCGTATCTTTATTTATAGCTAAATAGCTTGTAATTGGAGGTCTATTATATATATTTTTTAAAATCCCTCTATATTGCAAGTATTAGCTTTTTTTATTTTTACATCCTTTTACAGGTAAATTTGACAGTCAACTTACGTTGAAAGGATATATTTATGGTCCAAATACATTTGTTTTTGATTGTGATATTTTTGGAAAATATACAAAGGTGCAATATTTTACGGAATACTCATAGCAATAATAATAATTTTAAGGTTTTGGAATATCTCAAAACTGTAAAGTTGGCCGATGTATAATCTGGAAACCATGATCAAGATTTGAGTACAAATTTTTCCTATTAACTTTAAAAATTACTTGCAGAATGGAAGTCTAGCGATGCCAAAAATTGCTCATTACAATGGTACACGATATACCCAGTGACAAAGGGGGCATGTTAGAAACCTGGTGGACTGAGTAGCTGGGTTTTTAGCTTGTTACCCTTTCACAATCGAAGATGAATGTATAAATCTGCTAAAAATAATTAGAAAGAAAAACTAGATGAGCAATGTGTATTCGCCTTTACCCAAAACATTAAGAGAACTGAGAGCAACAGTAGTGAAATAAGTTCAAAGTGCATCAAGAAACCGTGGATTGTGATAATACTGATACAAATTTTACTTTAAAGGGCCAGAACCCGTTGCTAATTTGCAATAAGTGTCTTACTAGTCAGTTTAAAAGTTTCTCATATATTTGCACAAGTGAAGAGGTTATTGGCAGCAAATAATGTGTATATAATGCAATGCCATATGGAGGAGTATGTTTAAAATCCGAGTAACTAGATTTGTAACTTGAGTATAAAATAAACCAGATAAGCAATTTATAAAGATATTTATCCCAAACTC